>VZTE01002113.1:1231481-1244097 GCA_013397775.1 Eulacestoma nigropectus
AGTTTAGCAGTCATTTTTACTCAAATTTCTATCCTTTTCTACTCTTACTAGAGCTTTCAGTTTTTTTAGTTGACAGTGATATTTATCCTCCTTATGATACTGTATTAATCCTTGCACATTATTTCAGGGTAGCCTTAGTACAGGGAAAAATAACCATGCGTACGTAACATATTTTATAGATCTTTGACGTATAGAAGAGAGGTAAATATATGACAAAATTCCTTCTATTTTAATACTTTTACTGATTTAGTGGTCACCATAACACACTTCTCATCACTTTTTAAAATGAAAGTGTAGTCTTATTGGTTGATCCATATGCATTTAAATTATTTGCTAATATAGACAATACATTACTGTGAAAATTTGTGGTTTTAAACTAAGTCATCATTAAATCTGACATTTTTATGGCAGGTCTGTCAATCAAATGACTAATAGTTAACATGAAAAATGTGTGTTGCTATTTGACTTGTAATCATTTAATGTTAATCTTACTTTATTAAAAAATCAACAAAAAAAATTAAGTTAGATGTTGCACATGAAGAATCTGTTTCAAATCAAATGGCTGGGAATCCTATTTGAATATTTCCAGCAGAGAACATCATTTTCTAAATTAGCAAGAAACAGAGATTTTATTTTAATATATTTAGAACAAACCAAAACCAAACCAAAAAAATTCCATCTGGATTTATCATCAGAAATACAGCTTTGTGACTGCATAGCTGTGAGATTGATAACAAGACTTTCCTAAATGAAAAATCAGGAAACATCACTTCATCTGAGGCTTCAAGTAAGCTTTTTAAAGAGATTAATTCATTTACTTTGAATATTTTAATCCTTGTACCACTACCATTTTGACAATGTGATCATTTCAGAACTCGAAGTTTCTGAAGGCTTTAGTTTAAAGGCCCAGTTCTAGTTTTTTTTTTTTTATTTCATAATTCAAATTTCCTTTATTAAGATAAGCAGTAATATTGTTATTATACATGAACATTGGAAAAAGGTTTAGAATTGCCAAAGATAAGAGATACCTTGAGATTAAACGTGGTTTTGGTTACAGGAGAACCGATAGCAGGTTTATAATGAAAATGTGGGAACTATATCTATTTTCAGTGACATATGGCTTATTTATAAATAAAAATATGATTGGCAGTGAAATAGACACCATCTTATTATCTATTTATTTATCTACTTTTATGTCTTCCAGTACTGTAAAATCTGTTCACTTTCCAGTCATTGTGACTTTAATATCACAACAGAAATGGAAAGATAGGAAGCATTAATATTATAAAATTTAAAATATTCATATATGGGAGACTGCAACAAAGAAATTTATCTTTTAATTAAAAAAAAAAAAAAGCTGCCTACATAATTTTTAAAATCTGCCTATAAATGCTTAGACTTAAACTTACACAGACCAAAAAATGTATGTACCAAAAAATTAAAATTAAACTAGATGTTAAGCTAACTTAAAAAAGTCAATTCTCTCTACCTTTTATTTTTATATCTTCTTACAACAAGGTATTTGGAAAAAAAAATAAATCTGATAATTTAATAAAGCTTGGATAAACCATAGAAAAGATATTAATAGAGAATCTGTGTATATCCTATCCTGTGAAACAAAATCTGTATCCTTTAGTTGGTGGTTGGTCCATTATTTGTACTTAAACTACAGCCTTAGCTGCTCACTCAGTAAAGACCCAGAAGTGTGATCAGGAAACTTTTTTAACTGGTTGAGTTGACTTTATGGAAAACTGAATTTCTATAGTCTCTCTGCACATGCACAATTACATTTGTTCATCTCTGCCATCCTACACATCTTTATTGTGCCCAGGTGATGAACATGAAGAGGTGAATAACCTGCTTTTTTGATAGACTCTGCCAATTTTAATAAAGGCTAAGATAGTGCTTTTGAAAAGTTACCTAAAGAGTGCTATTAAAATCAAACTTTAATTGAGGTACCCAGCTTATTCTCATCCTGATCTCATCACTTTTCATTCACATGTGACACGCTGCCAGCTAGTAATAAGAATTTATAATAAAAGGTGGCCCAATGGGAAGATAAAAGACAGGACGGAAATAGCTTATTGCTTGAAATGAATTCAACATGGGACTGATGGCTTTTAGCAAGATAAGTAGTCAAGACTGCTCAGTGACAGATATCTCTTATTTATTTACAGTAAAACCCTATTTACTTGAAGGTTTTGGTTCACAACATAAATTAGCAGGTAACCAGAAGGGCTTGTCACACAGATCGGATCATCAAGACGGCTCTGTGTATTTCAAAGTGCACAGTTAAATTCATCTTTCCTGCACAATTAGTAAAGAAGAGCACATGAACTCCCACAAATCTCAACCTGGTAGGTCCCAGAAGCTGCTGCTGCCCAAGAGTAGAGTCAATACTCAATATAGTCAGTTCTCAAATAATGAAGTGTGCAGATAAATCCTGGCATAGACATGCCAACTAATAGCACTATGTAACAAACTTAGGCTGAATAAAAGGATATTTAATTCAAATGAAATTGCAAAGAAAACTTTATACATAGAACATAAATATCCATGCTTCACTACAATTTATCAAGTGCTATTAAGACAGTGCCCTATAAACCTTTCTGCTGCTTTGTTTCCCTTTTGGGTACCCACCAACTCTAGCTTTCTCAACTCACACTTTCCCCTCTGTTGTGACATCATTTATGTTTGTCCCTGTGATTCATGCCAACTTTGCTACCATTTGGGTGTTTAAATGCAGTGCTACAATTAAGATTTCATCTTTAACATTTCTATTTATATATTGCATTCAAGATTTTCTCCAAAGCATCTATACACCTTTCAGTAATGATAAATAACTGACTCAGGTATCTATTCATATATCTCTGAATGTAAAACAAGCATTAGATGGTGCTGTTAATGTCTAGAGCTTACTTCAAGTTGATAAACTGAAAACAATGATATTTATAATTCAAAATCTGCATGGAAGAGCTGTCTTCAGAAATATGGTTTTGCCACCTGCCAGGATTAAGGAGCATTCTGGCTGTGGAAAATATTCTGAGAGGGCCTGTATAAACCTGTTTTGCACCTTTGGTGGAGTGATGTTTGAGGAGATGGTTGCAGTAAGCTGACGCTTTCAGTGGTCTGGCCTGTCACGATGGAGAGTCTGAAAATACCACCCTCCATGGAAACAAACTAAAAGTGATCTGAGACAAGCCATGATTGCAGCAGATGTTTGGCTTGAGTAAGGTAACTGTTTATACCAGCTTTTTTTGTTGTTGGGTTTTTTTGTTGTGTTTTTTTTGTTTGCTTTTTTACCGTATATGAACATGATATTCCTTATTCTTTTAAAATACACAGGAAATATTGCTGCCTAAGATTCTCTCCTCTCCTGTACTATTTTGCTGTTCCTGTCTGTGATGAGTTTGCTACAGCTACAAGGACATCACAGCCAAGATGGTGATTGTTCTGTGAACAACCAGAGTGACTGAATATATTGTTCAATGTAGTACTGAAAGCATGAAATCCTTAATTTCCTGCAAGAATTGAGCATCATTGCAAGTTAAAAACTCTTTTTAATAAACTAATTAACAATGACCAAATCAGATCCTGGCTTTGTACAACTTCTGCAAACAATCTGGTACAAACTTCTGCCAAATGTGAAATGTTTTTTGAAGCAAAACCCTGGCAATTTCAGTTTCTTCCTCAAGACTTCTGTAAAAGAACTCTGCATTAACTAGCATCTGTATTAAGAGGAAAAACAGTCTTCAAAATTCACCTCTAAAACAGAGCTCAAAATCTCCATCTCACTTTCTGTCATGATTTAAAAATACGAATAGAGATTTCAGTCATGATTTGTGCTAAAACAAACAGGGTTATCATTCTTCCTCATTTTTGGGGCTATGTGGATGGAGGTACTGAGGCATCCAGAGCCTTCAGGATTGAGTTCACTTACAGGGCTGGAATGCAAGGTGTTCCTCCTACAGCATTTTGATATTGGGCCAGTACACAACATCAACAGACAAAGGTTTTTTTATCTAGTCTGTGTCCTCAATACTTGACATTTTAGGTGCAAAGAAAATGGAAACCAAGTCAGATTACTAAAAGGATAAAACAGATGGTAATAGAAATTAGACATATCAAAACTTAAGACAGAGGAGAATGATAAGAGACATAAGATATTCTGAAAACTCATTCCAGCCTTTTAGTCAATAAAAGAAGGGCAGAGATGCTCATCTGTTACTCCCTGGTTTGGAAGGATGTTGCCATATGATACTGAGATGCCTGATGGTATTTACCAACCTTTTTAATTCTGCCTTTACTGAAAAATCATCACATCAAGGTGAAGCAAGCAAAAGGCAATTGCAAAAAGTAAAGAAATCATCTGTTCCCTGCTTATCATAGTAGGTATGACAGGTAGTAGTGGACACTAACTGCGCTGGGAGGAATTCAAGTTAAGCAGAAAAAGCTTTCAACTAGTATGGACAATGAGCAACTGGAATTATTTGACTGGGGAAATTGTGGAGTCTTCATCTTTGAACCTTTCTAAGGATAGCTCAGGCAATTTTTCAGGAGCAGTCCATGATAGGAATAGCATCTGTCACAATGTGACTCTGACCTGGGTGAGAAGGAAAGTCCAGCTCTTGAGGCTCCTTCAGTTCTTGTTTTTCTATGACTTTTATAGTTTACTCTTATTCAGAAAACTAATAAACAAAATCATAGCTACTAGCTTTTTGTTACATGCATACCTGCAATCTCCAGAATTCCTGATTGCCTTTGGGAAGCATTATATGGCTATTGTAGCTATGTCAATAATTTTTATACCACCTGTGGGACAAGTTAGCATTTGTAAACAAACATATTGTCAGGCAAATTTAAATCAGTCTTTCCTTTGACTTCAAGAGGAGCTCAATTGCATCATGTAGATTCAGACAACTAAGTTGGCAGCTGGTCTCCCAGGGCTCCCTTTGTAGTCAGCACGTAGATGGGCACTTTCAGGAAGCAACTGAGAGCATGAGACTAATTTATTTCTTATGAAGACTAGCCAAATAACTGAGAAAGAAGGTTATTAAAGTAAATTAAATTGGAAACCAGTAGTTGGACAGTGTTAACACTCTCCTTCCATACCTTTATAATACCTAAATTACTAAGCAATAAATAACCAGTATTTAAAGAGAAGATATGAAAATATATTGTGGAAAAAATAGCATTAAATTAATCACATCCACAGAGTTTAAAGATTTTGCTGCAATCTCTTCTCCCATTTCTGTACCATAAATAATAGTAGGGCAAACTAACTGTTTTCCCTTACAACTCAATGTAAAAAAATTTCTGAAATAGACTGGCTGTGTAAATATCTAGTGAAGACTAAAAGAAAGCAAACCTACTTTATTTTGGCTCCCAGTCAGAGTGGTAGTAAAAATAAGATAGCATTAAATAAATATGTTTTAGGACTACTTAGATGTGTTTTATTGTAAGAATAAAGTAAACACACTCGGCATAATTTCTTTCAAGGCTTTTTGAGATATAGATTCCCACAGTTAAGTTACAGAACAAAGTTAAAGAACACAGAAAAAGTTTTCTCTAGCCTTCAGCTTCCTGGTCTGCATCAATTAAAGTTATCCTAGGACCAAGAGTGCTCCTGTTTCCATCCATAATATTTGATTTTTTTTCTTATCTAACAAGGTCTAGCTGGGTAATTCCTCAACATTGAGAGAATATTGATGAGTGAAAACATAGTATTTTCTTCCTACTATTCACTTAAAACAATTGTTCTGAAGACTGTCAGGTAGCCTTCTGCACATGATGGGATTGTGTGAAGAATAAGGACGAGATTGTGACTGAACAGCACAAGAAAGAACCCAGGACTGCTTTGTTAGTTAATCAGTTAGTTAGTTAGTTAGTTAGTTTGTTTGTTTTTACAGGATAAGTGTATCATAATTTCATCAAATTTTTAAATTATTATTTATATTCCATCTCACTGTTTCAACTGGATACCACATTTCATTGACACATTTATTCAGGACAGCCTCACTGAGCCCCAGGATTAACAGTCTCCCACTGAAAAGTGAAAAATGACAGTTTAATAGAAAAATAAAATGTTTGCTACGTACAAATAATGGAAAAGTCCACACAATTTTCAGGGACTCTAGTTGGAATTATGATAATAATTAGAACTACTAAGTACAGCCACGAGACAGTTTTGACCCATTTAATCAAAAGGATATGTGTCACATTAATACTGTCATTACTGTGTAAGTTAATCTAAACATCCATATTTATCCTTTCTTAAATACTTCTTTAAATATATAATTCATATTGATGCAACAAATATTTAATTATTAAGCTTGCGGTATGTATGCAGTACTAAAATTTTAATTTTTCTTTTTCTTTTATTTTATTTTCTCGTCAACCAGCTTGCAAATCCTTGCCACAGTGACAAAAGTATCTTTGATGGCAGTTGCCTTCGGGATCTCCCTTGTGCTGAGGGGGCTCAGAGTCACTTCCACAGGCACCAGAATGCCAGGTGCTACATATTGAGGGGTTTCTTGCACCCTGCTGCTGCTGCAAGGGGAAGGATTGTTTCTCACCAAGACCTCTCATAAAAGAATATTGCTTCTGGACTGCTGGCAGGAATGTTTAACACGACCCTTGCAAGTGCCCTGCAGAGTTATGCAGGTTAACAACTTCCAAAGCTTAGATAATGCTGCAGGAATTGGTGCTGAATAAATAATTCATGTATACTTTCTTATGGCAAAAAAAAAAAATTATACAGAACTTGTGTAGTTTGACTCAGATTCAAGCTACTGTTAAAGTATTAGGTTTTATCGCAGATGTCATTTTTGCCTCTTTATTTCTTTTGGCATCAGGGCATTTTCCAGAGGCTGGATGGCAGTATAATAGAAACTTGATAAATGGAACAGTACATTGTTTTCATTCTTTCCAGATATTTCCTTCATTATGCAGAAAGCTGCAAAGTTCAAATTTTAGTATCTCTTACAAGACAAGGAGTGCAGTTCAGAAAACAGTGTGGATCCTTATTTGGCCAGAAATTATGTTTATTTTGGTTAGAATGGGACACACATCAATAGACACACTTAAAACAAAACAAAACAATAATGAAAAAAAGAAATCTATGAAGTATTTTAAAGAAACAAGTTATGGAAAATAATATATGTAGTTTTTATTGTAGATGGGACAGCTAGTACTGTCTACTGACTACCTCTTCCTGACACCCACCAGTATCCACTAGATGCATTTGGTTAGTGCTGCTTACCCATGCATTGCTACCACTAGCTGTTATAATAACAGCAGGCTAAATAGAAGCAATGTCAATAACCATTCTTTAAAATTTCCTTATGTCTGAATATAGAGTGTGCTTGGTTTTTTACAGGGTCTAGATGCAAACTTTAAATGACAGTCACTACTAAATGATGTAAAAAAGGGTTGCACAGGCACCTTCAAACCTTTAGTAATTAATTGAAGATCCTGGGATTTATTTGACACAAAAATTAATAAAAATGAAAGCATGGAGAAATTCTATTTCTTGCTGTTATGTTATGTAACCCATTTTCTGTTTAGAAATTAGGCCACAAGAAGTTACTGAACTGCAAAGTAGTTCAGCTGGCATTTGCATACGAATATAGAAACACTGGCTATAATAACCTACTAATATAAAGGTTACTTCAAAAGTCCTGTCGTTATCTTCTCATATGGTTGTCATAACATTTCTTCATATAAATATGTGGATGAATAAAGTAATTTTAAGGAGATTTTGAAAGAGTTTTTTCCTTTCAAAGTTTGCTTATAGGAGCACCTGTTTTCTCACATAAAATCTTTATATAATTTGTTTTTCACCTTTGTATTTTATTGAGGTATACAGCTGTGGATCTTTGGTGTAACCTTTCAGAAAGAAACCTGCAGCTTTATAGTTTTGTTACATTCAAAAATATAGAAGGCATCATCTTACAGAACTGGCAGCTTTTCTACTTCAAAGCTCATAATTTACTTAAGTCCTCTAATAGAACTATATTTCATATATGCTGAAAATACCCTTTATGCTAGTGTTACTCCTCAGAGAACCTAAAGATGAAAATAAAGTCATTTATTGCATAAGGAATAGTGACTGTATTGGCCATTAACCTCAATAAGTGGGATAGACTAGAATGGGGCATATAAAACACTCATAGTAGCAAGATTTGGCAGTACAAGACATTTATTCAAGCCAAAGTACTGCTTATAGAAAGGAACTCACAGATATCTGTGCTCACACTACCCTATGCTGCAGATAATTTCTTTTCTGCTTCATACAATATTTGAACATCATGCCCCAGGCACCTTATTTTCTTACAACAATTTCCTCTTCTCCTACAATGATAGTACTGAAAAAAAGTGTTATGCTATATTAACTTATAAATTAATTTTTGTCCATTAGCATTGTACTTACAACTTTAAATGTAAGTATAATAAAATAATTACTGGAGTATACATTATACTGCTTATATGAAGAACACTTTGTTAAAAATTAAACCCTTTTCACATTTCTTTTGCATGTAAGCGCATACACATATTTCAATTTTTTAAAACTGTTGAAAACTATATTAGCTTTTCAGAACAAGAAAAAGGAGAATGCTTCCATAACTAACTTCCTCCAAGCCTCTGGCTGAATGCAAATATCAGTTTATCTGTTTCTAAAATTTTATGTAAGTGCATGCGACTCCGAAATGTTTTGGAAAAGTGAATTATCTGCTGAACCCCAGTGATACAAATCCTCTTTGCTGCTAGGTACTCTCCCAAATCTGGCAGAATTGGGCTGTTTATAGATAATACTTTTAAAAAAAGAAGTGTTGTCTGTGAAAATAGTGTGTGGACTATAAAGTCAAACAGAAGTTACAAACTGTTGGTTTAGTTAATTGCACTCTCTCTGTTTTTGTATAACTGAATGAAAACACAGGCATCTTTACTCATAATACACAATTTCTTTCTGCAGGAACCCTGCCTTCTCTTTTGAGTCAGTTTTATGGTACTGTTTGAGTGTGGTGAGGTACAGTTTTTAAATCCACTATTGAAAGTATCCACTCATCTACTGCATGCTTAGCACTGTCTCAGTCTTCAAATAATTTCTCTGACAATTTTTATGATTTTTAAGATCTTAAACTTCTAAGAATTTTGCCACGACCTTAGAGTTACCCACAGCTCTTTATGAATGCTCCAAACATCTTTAGTCCGGACAAAATTCACATGCTTAGTTCTTAATCCATATGTATAGAATGCTGGAATTGTAGAATAATTTGGTTTGGAAGGGACCTTAAAGATCATCTAATTCCAATCATGCCAGCATGGGCAGGGAATCTTCCACTAGACAGGGTTACTAAGACCCTGATCCAACCTGGTCTTGAACACCTCTAGGGACAGGGAATCCACAACCTCTCTGAGCAACCTGTCCCAGTACCACTCTTAGAGCAAAGAGTTTCTCCTAATATCTAATCTAAATCTCCTTCAGTTTAAGGCCATTTCCCCTTGTCCTGTCACTACATCTCCTTGTGAAGTCCCTCTCCAGTCTTCTTGTAAGCCACTTTATGTACTGGATATAAATCAGCTCAGTATCTATCAAGATGTTTTTCCACCTGCATCCTCCCTGGGACTCACTTCAGTGAGTTTTCTTAGAAAATAGCTACAGGATGAAGTCTTGTCCAGAATGTAATAATGGAAAAGGCTGGCTATGAAATGCAAATCTTCTTTAGTGGTGTATGGTGTCTGTAATAAAAACCTCCTAATGAATTTTATATTGTTTTTTTGCAAAAGGAAACTGCTCCAGATAGGAAGGCACTAGCCACAGAGGATGACAGCTGGTGGTTGATTTCTTCTCCTTCATTCTTGGTGACATTTCTGACTGCTGTATGTGTGCTTGGATGAAAGCGCCCTCCTTTCATTGCTCGGCTTTTCAGTGGAAACTGCTGTAATTACTCAGCTTTGTAACAACCAGCTACACATGTTTGATCAGGAGTGGTTTCAAACCTGGACTAAATGGGGATCTTTGGATTTTGTCAAGACCTCCATCAGCTTCCTACCCTAAATGGGAATGGGAGAGCTTTGTGCCCTCTCTCAACATTGCTCAAACCTGGGCTTCATTTTGAAGTATCTAACTTCACTCATTTGTGTGGCTTTGCAGTTGAGATTGAGGGTGATCATAGAGGAAACAGGCTCAAAGCAAAATCACTTTGGGCATTCCTGGTAAGCAAGAAACTTTTGACAAGGGCTGCCCACATATCATTACATCCTACCTGCCACATGTTGCTTTTCAAGTGGTTGAGAGTGGACTACTTAGAGGACCCCAAAGGCTGCTGGTTATGCAGTCAGAGAAGGGAGGTGGCTACTCCACTTGAAGCTAACAGTAAGCTGTTGTCGAGCGGAGTTCTCAGAAACTGATTAAATATTAACTATTTTTCTTTTAAATGTTAATTATCTTTTTTTAGACCAAATTTTCAGCTACCTACAGACTATCTTCCCTAGAAAAACAGGGTGTTTGACTGGTCAAGAGGGAATCTCTTGGTCATTTCACAACTTGCAAGGTGACAGGCAACTAAATCTGAAGCTGAGAACAGGGTGCTATAAAGGGTAGGTGGGAAATGTCACTCACTCATAAGAAGCAGTGCAGCAAGGAAAATTCATTACAAATTCCTTTGTGAGTAAAATGAGCCTTAGGAGAGCCTGTTCTGGGGATGGAAAGGTGAGGATATAAAACTTGTTCCTGAGGCTCACAAGATCCACGTACTGGGAAACAAGGATTTTGAAAGCCCAACCCAGCACTGCAGAAGTTTAAACACAGTTTGGATGGGGGCATCCTGATCTAGGCACAGCATAGAGTGGGCGGTCATCATAGAAATATCTCTCCCAACTCCAGGAGTGGTGATGTGTCCCAGTGACACTTTGCTGCTTCATAGGTAAAACAGCAGGATTAGTAGGCTTTTTGTCAGTTTTGTTAGTCTGCTAGTTTTTTCCCATTTTCAGTTTCATGTCAGAGCTCCATAATATCAAACTCCTGTATTTAGATACCAAAATGTGAAGAGAATCAATTGTAATTCTCTGATGACACTAGTTTTCATGGGGAAAAAAAAAAAAATAAAAAAAAAGCTAAATTATAGAATCTTTAATTTTTCAGAGAAATATATTTGTTTCTTCCGATGAAACGGCCCAGAACAGAGCTTTCTGATAGAAACCCACTGATTGCTTGCCTGCTATTGGAGCTCAAACTCCCAACCTGTGGATTTGACATAACCCCACTGTCAAAGCTCTGGATCACACAGCACACACACTTTACCAGGGAGACTGGCCATCAGTTTTGGAGGAGTGGAAAGGCATTTTGGAGATAAGGAAACAAAGTTCAAAACCTACCATCTAAGTGGAAGAAGCTTTTCAAACATGGAGCTGTGTCACGCATTAGGTGAATGTTTGAAACATAATGTGCAGCACAAAGAATTAAAATGCATTTTGATCCTCTTTAAAAGCCTAAACCTGGACTCTTGTCTCTTATAGTCTCCCTGCCATTGAGCAGAGCACTTCAGAGTTTCAGGATCAAATCCCAAGCCATCTAGTTCCCAGATTCCAAGCACTGGTTGTCACTGTCTGAATGGTCTCTCATAAGAGAAGCAATTAGAATATGGGCTGTCATTCTCAGGATCCCAAGATCCAGTGTGTTTTAGAGACTTTCTGTGAAGAACATTGGCTGTAAGTAAAACAAAGCATTTTTGTTTCTCTTTATGCTTTTATTTCCTACAAGAAAAACGAAAAATGTGGTTGGTTTGGAATTTTAACTTTTTTTCCAGTCCCCAGAGAGGTCAGTTTTTCTATAAAGTGGAGATTTGAACATGTTTTGGATGTTTGTGGGCAAGAAGTGGATATTTGACCCTGTTTGTTCATTTTCCTTTATATGTAATATATTTTTCTTTATCACATGTCTCTAAGGAGGCTAAAGATGATACTATTCTTCTTATTTTATTAATTAGAAACTGGAATAAAGGGAGTAGAGGCAAAAATGTTGACTTTAATTTAAGAGTCAATTTTTACACTTTATGTCCAAGCAGCGTTCTTATTGACCTGATTCGCAAACCTTGACCTAAACTCTTCTGAGCATCAAATATCACCTTTGGGTAGCCAGAAACAAAGTAATTTCTGTTAATGTAAGCTTCTCTTTATTTCTTTTAAAGGCAGAAGTACAATCGGATTTTTAAAAAGAAGCATTGAATCATAATAACCAAGAAACCATTTTAGCCTCATTTTCTGAGATGTTTTTGCTCCTGTCTGTGCACACAAAGTCACATTCGTCCATTTTTGAACTTACTGATTGTAATGAGTTGATTGACAAGCTTTTAAGCCAATGCGCTTTTGCGAATTTTGCATATTTAAACCCCATGCACGGGTGGGAAGTTCCTCTCTCTTGTTCCCAGTCTCCTGAGGGAGAAGGCAGGGGGCCTCCGAGCCTCCGGACCTGGCCTGGGCTCCTGCCTGCCCCCCCTCACCCCTCTCCCTTCCCTCCGAGCTGCAGGCAGCTAAATTACCCATGGACTGCCCCACAGCCAAATCCATCCGGCTCGGCTTTTGAAAGTGGAGGGGGCCTCCCCTCCCCCTTCAT
>VZTE01002113.1:1257997-1287275 GCA_013397775.1 Eulacestoma nigropectus
AAAAAAAAGATGTACCACGAGGTCCCTCAGTAGAGATAGGCCCTTCCCCCCGCCCCTTACGCAATGCTTTTCAGCTGTAGATCTTCACCAGCTGGGCCCGTGGGGGAAAAGAAAGAGGGAAAGAGGGGGAAGAGCTCTGGGATCTTACTTTTATACCCTCTTAGCTCTTCCCAGAACCCACCACTGTCCTGCCCCACAGCACAAGATGATTGGTGAATTCCAAAGTCCATCACAAGTCCTTTCCACCAATGGATCATTTGCTGGGGAGGGACATTGGTTTACAGGGGGGGGGGTTTAACAATTTAACTATCTTAACAACTTTAACAACTATTAACTTGGTTATAAGATGATTTTTATATGCAAAAGCCAATTACCTAATTTCATATATGACAAAGCTGTAATAAAAACTTGTCTCATACAAAAAATAATTAAATATCATCCTTGTTTGCTAATATATCCATAGAAGTCACACTCAGTTTACATATTTTGGCTGTGCAAATTGTTTTTGAACCATTTTGCTATGTGATTCTAACTAGAAGATTGCAAGTTTATAAACAAATCAGGGTGCCAGATCAGCCTGTCACACTGATTATAAGTGAAGTACAGAAGATAAATTGATTAAGCATTAGTTATAAGAGCAGAACAAAGCATCACATTAGGCACCAGAGTGCAACACAAAACGCAGGTGAAAGGAAAAGAGCAGTGATACTGGTTAGCAGAAACTGGAGAAATAAGTGACAAAAACACAGCATAAACTAAGGGAGTAACATGGCTAACATACAACAAACTCAGATCTCTTTTATTGGCAGCAAGTACATAGTATCTGAAAATAAAACAAAAACCTTACTTTACTAAAATAAATTCAAAAACCAGCCTTTGGGAATTGTGCTGATATCGTTAGAGAAGATTTATTTTGCAAGATACATCAGATCCTTGCAATCACATTAGTTATTAAGACAACACCTTAAGTTATTTATACACTTTCTCTGAAAAAGTGAGAGTGCATGCTTAAAGGTAACAGATAACAAAAATAAGATTTTCTTTCGTAGCAGATGCAAAATTTGGAACTTTATGTCTAGTTCAAGGCAGTAATCCAAGTAGAACAAGCTAGAACTCCCATTACCTCCGCTCCAGAGCTAGGAGCAATATCAGCTTAAGTTGTATAAGGCTGCAACTAATTGTAATTGGGTTGGTCAATTGGAAAGCTTGCTGGGGATATTTTGACAGAAGGCTCTTTTTGTAAAATAAATAAATAAATAAAATAAAACAAAATACCCACTGACCAACTTGAACTGAAATGTTACAGGGAAAGATAAGCTATTGGAATTAGTCTCTTTGCAAAAGTTTTTGGGGTTGCTACCAAAAAAACCACATATTTAAAAACCTAGATTTTTAAAATATGAATAGGGATAAAAAATTAAGAAAGACATTTGGAAACTGAAATACTGTTTTAAGTGATCCAAAGTATGTTTACTTTCATCTCTCAAGATTTTTGTTCATCTTTGGGAATGAAGAAAAAGAGCTCCAAATATATATCCCAGGACAGCTTTTTACAGCAGTTCTTGTTTAAATATAACCTCAAGTAGGTCAACAGGCTTATCACAATTTTAAATAAGCTCCATCTAGATTTTTGAGATCCCTTATTCTGTTTATAGAAGTTATTCAGTTTTTTTTAATTCTTCTGTGCAAGAAGGCTCTCTGGAGACTAGTCTCCCTCTCTAGTACTTGTATTCATGGTTTTGTTAAAAGGAACACTCCCAGAGAAACTATGAGCACCACAACCATAGAGATGTAATTTTTGAGCTTTTTCTGCCCTGATTCTGATCATCACAAGCCACACAATATCTAGAAAAATAATTGCTCACCAGACTGAACAAATACTTTTCAAAAGTATCTTAGGTATTCAGAATATTAAAAAGACTTTTAAAGTAAACAGCTCCATTCTATATGCCTTTCCTTACACACCAGATGACCATTAAGAGGTCTAACTACTCCTTAGCCTGTAGTTACCCAAAACAGCATTTTCCTCATCTGAGCCCCTAAATATCCCTACCTGCATGTTTAAGACACTAAACAAAGTCCCTACTCTCATTTTCATAGTACCATTCTAATCAGAGGGACTGCTTGGTGGTTCCCTGGTGCATCCTAGAAGAGAAACAGCATATAACTGCTTTGAATTTAATGGAAGGGGTTTTTTCACAAGTATGGCAAATATCTGTTTTAAAGCAAGAGACAAGAAAACAGTATCTTATTTTTTTTTTATGTTACTAGTAATTCTGACTTTTCTAGTTGTGAAATGCTGTTCTTGAATCTCTATAATTTCCCTAACAGTACTTTAAAGAGATATACAGGTCTCTCCTGCATCTCCTTTTTCTTTATGAGGAACTCATAGATACTTGAAAGCTCTCTTAACAGGATAATTATTGCTGTTGTTATTTCCTGGCTACTATAATGCCCTGAGAGATAGTAGAAATAGAATGAAAGCTCAGCAGCTGAGACCAAGCTAAGCTGAGACTCAGCCTTTAAACAACACTGAGTGAATTATCTGTGGTCAAAGAAAGAAGATAAATGTACAAATTCCATACAAGATTCGGCAAACAACTATATAAAGTTAAGGCTTCCTTTTGCTTTAGTCTCCATTTTGTGTGCTATTTCCCAGATGATACATTGTATTGCAGAAGTATCCCAGCTGTGACAAGATTAGTTTTGGCTTTTTTCCAGTATAACTTTTAGGAGAAAGAGTGTAGGAAATTTTTAATGAGTGAGCTAAGACTGACTCTTATTTTTGGATGTCCCTCACAGGCACCAGTGCCTGTGCTATACTCATTTGACTGGCTCTCCATAAACTCAGATGAAGACACAAGAGACTTTCAAATAAGGTGTAGGTTTGCGCATGTCAGAGAGCAGATGCTCTCTGTGAGCTGTCGAGTGGGTTGTGAGAGAAATCTCTGAAGGGGAAGGATGAGGCAAAAACTTCCATTGTCAGAAAAATCAGCCTGTGCTTTAGACTGTTAGAAGAGGTGAGACCTACCACGGGATACAAGTCAAGGCTGCATCCTTTCAAAGACTTACGGGCATGTAGAGCTTTTAAAACCAACAGTGACTGTAATTCAGAAACCTTTTTTCTGTCTTTCCCCCTATTGTGCTGCCAGACTGGGTCAATTAGGAAGCTCAAAACAGCTGCGGTGGGATTCTTGAAGGGATGTATGAGGAAGGAGGATCTCAGTAAGCTGAAGCATCAGATCCAAGGTTTATGACGACTGTTGAGGCTTGTACCCTCAGAAAGGAGAAAAGGTACCAGAACTAAAGCCTAAAATGTGTCTGAAATGCTCAGAAATTAATACTGATCTTGATATCCAGCTAGAATTGTAGGCTTTGTCGTTGGCTGTGCTCCTTCTGGAAAGTGGTGCAAAACGGCCTAAGACAGAAGAGATATGTCATATATGAAATATATTGATCCTGTATGTTAAGCTCACCTGGCCCTCCACTTACTGAGACGAGTTATAAGTTTGGGTTGTTAGGCCTAAGTATTGAGAGAAAAAACTCAAGCTTATGAGCAGGGCTTTTCCTCTCATGAACCTGACACTGCGTCTGGAATTACTTGACCCTTGTCAGATCGGGTCTTTTTTTACTTGGGATTTCCAGTCCTGCAGTTAAAACTGGGATAAAAAAGAAGGTATGTCTATGGGAGTAATATCTGTGGACCTGAGAGGCTGAAAGGAATTGCATCCATA
This sequence comes from Eulacestoma nigropectus, assembly GCA_013397775.1. Lineage (NCBI taxonomy): Eukaryota > Metazoa > Chordata > Aves > Passeriformes > Eulacestoma > Eulacestoma nigropectus. The sequence continues at coordinate 1,261,732 of VZTE01002113.1, forward strand.
AGGTTCTGGTCTAAGATTCATTATCACCAGAAAACTGCTTGACGTAGCTCAGAACTGCATATGTTATCAAATGATGGTGCCAGAATGCTGTGCCCAGATGAGGGATGGTGCACTAGCCAGAGATGTGCCGTCTTGTAGGAAGAGCAGTTATTTACGTGAGCTAACACACAGAGCTGCAATCACTTTTGAAATCAGTGCAAAATCTTTCTTTCCACTGAGCTCTATTTTGGAATCTAGTGTGTTCATTAAATATAAAAATTGTGCAGCCCTCATGTCTGGGCATGGTGCTATAAGTTTTCATATGAAATGACCTCTAGCTCAGAGAAGGGCTGCAATTTCACCTCCTACAAATTAATCCTACACAAACCCAGTGTGACACATGAATCATGTAAAATATTTCTGCAGAATTTTTAAGGCCTAGGGGGATACTTGTTCAGAGGATGAAAAAAACCCCTGATATTTGCAGCAGGATTTATTGAGTACAGGTTTTAAAGAGGTTGCATTTATCAAAAACTGTTGAATGGATACTTATTGTCTGGAGTTTTTCAAAGAATATCTAGTTGCATATAGCTTTGTGGTCCAGATCTGGACAAAGAGCAGGGAGAAAGATAGAGAACTGATTTTTTGAAGACTTATTCTCCAAAGAATCCTTGGAGGAAAAGTTCAAAAGGTAGCTTCACAATAATATATTCAGAAAGTGTGTGCTTAACCAGGGCAAATAACAGCAGCTATATTCCCTGGTATTCCTTTGGATGTAATAGAGGGTACCACTGCAGAAATTTGTTGTGCTGCTTTACACAATCTTTATACCATCCCCAAAAAAAGCATGTTTCAACAAGGGCAGGTGGCTGGCTTTGTGCTTTAACAGATTATTGATTAAATATGTAGGACAGCACATTTATAATGAGAGACTTTCAATAGTCTTGGATATTCTTCAGATATGCTATAATCCTTCAGACACAGTGGAGTCCTGTCTATAGGAATCACAGCAGTAGCTATGCATAAAGAATTTGGAAGTGCAGATACATTTTTTGAGGGGAAAAAAAATTCTGCTGTAGGTTCAGTGCCACTGTATATTTATTTTGGCTACTTTGCTTTCTGTGGCGTTTTAAGGATGAGGTGAATGTTCTCCCAAGCCTCCAGCTGAGACAATTAGTATAGGACTACTGGGGACAGCTAAAGCTGTTGACTGATAAATGATAACCAGTTTATAGACAGTAATTTATGTGGATGAGTAATCTAATGATGACTAATGAATAAGAGATTTTTCTTTCCGGCACTTTGGGTAAACCATGCTCCTCTTTGAAAGAGTTTGATCAAAAGGCAATAAAAGGATTTTCTGCAATAACCGTTTTGCAGCTTGTCCAGCTCTCAACAAGCCTTTGCAAAAATTCACCTTTAGGAGTCAGTTCCAGATTAGACAAAAGATTATCAAAGGAAACTTCCATTATAAATTACTCCTTTCATGTTTTTCTTTACTGATGAACTAAACAGGGCTAATTTATTAGGCCTGAGCACTGTCTGAAGATTGTTCAAACTGTTAGCATAATCCTAGGCACAGTTTTGAACTGTATTGACTAGGACTTGCCCAGGAGAAACCCAGGCATGGTTTGGAGATTAGTGTAGACCAATAACCACTGGAATTAAATAGATGAGGAACTATGTCAGATTATGTAAGATTGTCAGAGGACAAGCGTTTGTAACTGCAGAGATGGAGCTGTGACATAACAGTGGACTTCAGGGTCAGAACACAGTCCTTGATCCATTTCATATGAGTTTAAGTACTACATAAATTAATACATATTAATACATTCAGCAGCAACCTCCAAAATTCCTTGAGATCCCTGTCGTGCTTTCCTGTGCAGAAATAGAGCTTGTACTAACACAAAGTTGAAGGTCACTTAGGCAAACCTAATTTTCCTCAAAGCTATAAGAAGGTCTGTGAAAAAGGGACAGTCACAGGTCAGGAACTTTGTCACAGTCCTTGTGCACGGCTGAGTGTCCCAGCCCTCCAGAAGTATAATCTGTTGGGTCTCCTCCTAACTCAGAGATCTGAAGACATGTTTTTCTTTCATTGCAAAAGAGATGCTTAGGAAGTTTAAAGGGAATCAGCAGTTAAGAAAAATAATGCTTCAGCCACACTATGCTATCTGAGACAGTTCATTAATTTTTCCCAGGCTGCTTTCTTAAGGAGAAAGATCATAGATTCACACCTTCACAAGAAAAGCTGAGTTTCTCCTTTGCCAATTCCTTCCTTTCAGTGACTAAACCATAAGCTTCAAAACCTGGAACCATAAGTTTTGACCATGGAAAATATGAACCCTTCTAAGACTAATCAAGTTCTCTTTAGTCTGGTTCAGACATAAGCAACTGATGTCAAATTTCTTCTTTGAATAACACAGAATATAATTAGAACAGGAATAACTACGTACCTGTTAGCAAATCCTCATTTCATAGTGAGCTTTATATTTAGATTTTATATACAGATCTTACTGTTTCCTACATGTCAAATACTTCTCTCTTTGTATTTAAGGAAACAGCCTATTTCACATTTATGATAAACTGCTTCACAGCAAGTCACATTAAACAGTTGCAGGATGTAATTTTATTTAATAAGATTTACATACTTTATAATCAGACTCTGGACTTGTTTGAGGGATGCCTACACCAGTACAGAAATATAATGTTCCCTGCCATGTTTCTTTGTTAAATGGGGAGAAGAAAAGCATAGGCACTGGGGTGGTCCTCAAAGAGTTCCACTTAATGAACTCTCAGATTTCTTTAAGACATCTCCTAGGATGAGAGTTTTTTTCTTTTTCTCCAAGCTTGAACATCTTTTCATGATGTGAGGTCAAGAATATTGACAAAATTCACAAAATCTTTGATGCAGTCCTTTTACAAACTACTTATAAGCAACAAGACGGAAAATATCTTTTGTTGCCAACAGTAAGATCCAAATGAGAATAAAAATGCATTACCTTTAATGATTTAAAGTTTAATAATTTTATTTGTACAGGAAGAGATGTATATTTTGCAAGTATATTCGGGCTAAGGTATAGCTTCATTTTGCAAATCTGGAATCTCTGCTTCATTACCAGTTAAGTCTAGCATCATTTTAGCACATAACATGATGTAATAATCTGAGGGTACAGTTTCAGAGTAAATAGTGCTAAATTATTTTCTGTGTTGTGATTTTGACTTTGTTTTAGAGGAGGAGTATTATACCTACTAAGACAGCATAAAATTAGACATTTTTTTACTTTTATCACCATTCAGTCCTCTAAAAAATAATCCTCAATAGTTAAGTATCCATTGCCCAAAGGACAAATTTTCATGAGATTAGGATACAATTGCATGCAAAAATTTCAGGTAATTAAACAAAAAAATCTTTAGTCCTAATGTTTGATTGAATTATTTTGTGACTGATAATACTGTATTATAACCTGCTGAAATAATGCCAATTCATGCTTTCTTTTCATTGACTTTGGTATCTTTTTCAAGTGTTGCAAATTACAAAATATATTAAAGAAATGGGAATGGAAGAAAGAATCAGTCAAATGTTTAGGAAATTGAACTCATTGCCCAAATCTGACCATTTTCAAGGGTTTGGGTCATAGCAGTGACAAATGGTAACAGAAATACGTTTTCTTCTGTATGAGAAAGATGAACCATGCAATATGACCTCACAAAGACACACGTATGTGAGTGTGTGCATTGGAGAGATGGAGAAAATAATTAAGGTTTTGACTGATGATGGTTTAAAATCAAAATTTGCTTGATTTTTTTCACACAATAAGTCTCTTGAACATCTTAATGATACATCAACTTGAAACTGCTGCACGTTCTTCTAGTTGATTACAATTAAACCAACTCTCATTTTTAAAGTAACAACTTAATAGCAATGTACCTGATTGCTATTTTTTCTGTTTCCAACACATAGTGATAAAAAGCTTCCAGAAAGTCTAGAAAGAGTAGTTCGGGGGTAGTAGACGGTTAAGTCTAGAGAATACCCAAACCAGATAAACTCAAATGTTAGGGTAACAGGTATTGGAGTAAGGAAATAGTTAAATGGAGAACGACAGCAGCAGCACCAGCAGCACCAGTGAAAGGTCTCTCTTAAACAGCGTGCACCTGAGATGGAACTGAACAAACAAGTTTCTACTTCTGCATCAACATAAGATGCACATGCTTTGTGCACACTCTTCATGCTTCTTTACCATGGCCTTGGAGAGAACATTGGAAAATGTCAAGAAGACAGATTTATTGTAGGACTGTGATCACATCTGTAAACTGTAACCAAAAAGGCTCGTAGAAGTAAACGTATATATACTGATGCTTTCTGAATAAACCTTAGATTCACCTGCATCTCTGTTGGTGTCTCTCACCCTTCCATGTATCACACTCAAAATACGTTCATGCTATGAAAAAGGAATGGTCAGAAAATCAAATTTCAGTCGTTTGAATATCATCCATATTCAAGTAATTTCTTCCAACTCAAATCACATTAAGACATCCTAAACAGGTCCATATTCGTATTCCATATTCATAGTGCTGAAAATCCATTTTGTTTTAGAATTATGCCTGTCTTTTGGCTTTGCTAAAGGTTTTAGCTGACTGCTTTGGCAACACAACCTCTGGCTTCCCAACATTTTCCGTTTCAAAGCCACCAAACTGTGAAGTGCAGCAGTGAAATTCACCAGGCACTGGTGGACAATCTCATTGTAAAAAAAAAATGAGAAAATTTTAGCCAATAGAAATAGATTTCCACCTAACCCCCGAAGTATTAAGCTCAAAGACCTGTTCCAGTCCCCTGAGCTCAAGGTACAGTAATTTTGTGCCAAATATGTTGTCTGCTACCATCTGGAAACAGAATATGTACAGAAATAATGACTTTACCACTTGTCCAGGATTTCTGGATAGCTCAGAGAAGTGACAGTTGTGCATGAAGAGTCAAGGTGTGCTGGACTCATGGCCAAAGCACAGACTGACTCAGGTGCATGCAGACAGCGAGACAGGTGCTTGCAGAGATGACCAGAGGACTGGGCATGTCTTCCCTGTCAGAACTGCAGATGCACAGCAGCAATTGTGTCACCTGGACACACCAAACATCACACTTGTGTTACAGGGCATGGGCACCCACATTCCCAGCCGAGATTTCCAAGGAATTAAAAGAGGAAGAGGGGTAAAGGAACCTGATTTGGCTCACTTTCAAAACAAGATGTGATCCAGAGGAGCAAGCTTTATGGGAGTATGGCAGGAGTATGGCATATCCCCAGTGTTAGCCCCATTTAGCCACACTTCAGTGTATGCTCTTTCACAAGCTGGTTAAGGAAGAGCTTTTTCCAACCAAAGTTTCTTTTCTGGAACTTTTACAGAAAAAATACTTTCTGTCCAGGTGAAGGTGAAAACACCTCTCTGATTACTCCCTATATGCTCCTTGGTCAGCTGGTGTTACAATCTACCTGTTATGGAATACTTCCAAGAAGATATTAAGAGACGAGAGAGCAGGCTAGAGAAGAAACTCAGACATGGCAAATTTAAGTGTTCATTCTGATATACACATGATGATGTATCCTGTTTTGCCTTGCAGCCCCATTTCACTTCCAACTACCTTTGCAGGTCTCGTATCTCAAGTGTTTGCTCTGCAGTGACTTTTTTCTTCTTCTATGGCTCTGCACCAGATGTCCAGAAGTGGACAGGGCATGAAATTGTATTCTCCACCCTCAGCATACTGCCATATCAAACAGTCTGTGTTTATAAGGGCAAATCCTAGACCTAACTTGTACCTGACATCTGACCCTGTCCCACTGTTGCACAAGGATTGAGAGTCTTGTGAACGAGAGTTTCCAGACTTCTGAGTTCTTCAACTTTGAAAAAGTAATTTTCAAAACTGTTTCATGTATATGCTACAATGATTTAGCAATTTTTAGTATGAATAGTAGTATGAATAAGTCTGAGTAAATAATAGCAACTCCATTATCTTTTATCAATCCTGTAATCTGATCAAAAGTGATATCAAATTATTGAAATCAAATTATCCTGCCATAAGGTCATATTGATTGCTACTATTTCTATTGCTAGACCTAATTTAATATGATGTTTTATTTTTCATTGTTCTCAAATGGGAATTTTATTTCAAATTTATTCACCCTTTCCAAAGATAAATACATGTACCATACACGTACAGAAGTCACTCTTGCATGTGGATGTTTTGCTCATCAGGGCAAAACAGTGAGGAAAACCTTTCTTGTTCTTTCTTAGGCAACTTATTGTAACAGAAACATAATGTAATTAAGTGGAGGCAGAGACCATTTCTAGAATTTCCAGAGTACTTCAATCCAGCACTTTAGTATATAAATGTAATCAAATGATGAACCAAAGATATCTGCTTAAGTATGTGTTTAAATGCTCTGCTGAGCTGGATATACAGCTTCTAGCTTCTAAAACTTGACAGAATTAAAATCCATATTTTCAACTTGAATAAAATATCAGATGATTTCCATAAGTACTTAAGGACAAAGCTGCTTCTCAAGTCAGTAGAACAAGTTCTGATTGCAGGTATATCCCAGACAACCCACAGTCACTCCTAAGACTGCTTATTTGAACAAGTGGAAATAAGAGACCAGACTAGCCCCAGAGAAGCTGTGTGTACTTACATAGGATCAGAACTCACATATTTTTATTTGACAAAATGATGAAAAGCAACGTCAGAAATTGAGTATCTGAGACTAAGAAAATTAAATAAAGTCTTAATATTTCCTAATTATCAGTTAAAGAGAAAAAAATTTAATCTTGGAGGGAAGACTTCATTTATAATGCCCATTAAAATTGAAAGAGAACCATAATATTGAGATACTTAAATACAATGTGCATTTTCTGTGTGTTCTAAAGATACCCATTTATTTTCTATAGCTACACGTGCATCTCATAGATAATTTGTAAATTTTTTTTTTTTTTTTATTCCAAGTCTTTAGCCATCTTAAGGATAAACTTGAGGTAGTACATGGAAGCTAGCTGAAGAAGATAGGTGAATAGCAGCATTGAAATGTTTGAATCTTTAAGGTTTAACTAACCATAGAAATGTTGCTAAAGCCAACATATTTAGCCTCAAGAATTGTATGGGATGGAATGAATAAATATCTCTGTAGCTCTACAGCTACTAAGTAAAAACATAAAGAAATACTTACAGTGCATTCATAGCACAAATGTAACCTTGTCTATTCAGTGTAGATCTTCTTACTTCCATCTGCCCTAACTATAATTCTTCCCTCCTAATAGGGAAGAAAATCACTTTGAGTCTGGTTGAAATAAATATTTATATTTGAAGTCTAAAATAAAAAATATTTAAAACTTTAACAGATCAATATTAAGGCTTCTTAAAACTGCAGATGAGGTCAAGGGAGGTCATCTTTCCTCTCTGTGTGATACTGGTGGGCCACATCTGGAGTACCTGGTCAGTACCTGATGCTGGGGTCCCCAGCACAAGAATGACGTGGAAATTCTGGAGCAGGTCCAGAAAAGAGCCAGAAAGGTGATTAAGGGACTGGAGCATCTGAGGCAGGAAGAGTGAGGGTCCTGTTCAACCTGGAGAAGAGATGACTCAAGGAGATATTTAAAAATATCTGGCAAAGGGCAGTAAAGGAGATGCAGTCAGACTGTTCTCACTGGTGACAACTGAGAGAAAAAGAGACAATGAGCACAAACTGAAATACACGGGGGTTAGCCATAAAAGGTGTAAAGAACAGGAACTGGCTGGAGAGTTTATGGAGTCTGCATCCACTGAGATGTTCAAAACCTGACTGGACATGGCCCACAGCAATCAGCTCTAGCTGATACTGCTTTGAACAGGGGCAGGATTCCACAATCCTCAGAGGCCCTTCCTAACTGCAGTTGTTTCGTGAGTCTGTGAACAAAAATTCATTTCTATTGTTAAAGCCAGAACATCCATGAAGATGCAGATGTCTTGCCAGGATCAGGAATACAGCAAACATGATCTCATTCTGCTATGGCCTTCTGCAACTGAACTAACATGAAGGGCTTGTGCAAGACTAGACATGAATAATCCAGCTCAAGAACACTTTATAATTTGAGATGAAAGAAAATTATAAAAAATGGCTAGTAATTCCAGTTTATTTTCTTACTTTCTGAGAAAAAAAAAAGACACAACACTTGTGTCCTTATGACTTTTACTTCCTAATTTTTTCTGTGTTCTAGGAGGAGATCTAACGACTTTTTTTGCCTTTTTCTTATACATGTGGTTATCCAGAGAGCAGTGCTGAAATAGATTGTATTCCTAAAGTTTTGTGAGCTGCCCTTGGCGAGACATTCAGCCCAATTTGGAGTGAAGGTCCAAACTGAAACTGGCTGCCCAGGAAAGTGGTTGAGTCACCATCCCTGGAGGTATTTAAAAGATGTGGTGCTTAGGCACACGGTTTAGCAGTGGACTTGGCAGTGCTTGGTTAACGGTTGTGCTCAATGATCTTAAAGTTCTTTTCCAACTGAAAAGATTCTACAAATCTATGAAATTCTAGTGGTTTAACTGCAGTATGACATACACAGAAGAGCTTTGTGAAGTCTCACGGACCATATCCTGGTTTTGCCTAAACTAGTTTTCTTCCTAGTAGCTGTACAGTGCTGTGGTTTGGATTTAGTATGACAGTAATGTTGATAACATACTGATGTTTTAGTTGTTGTTAAGCAGTGCTTAAACTAAGTCAAGGGCTTCTCATACTGCCCTGCCACTGGGAAGGTGGGGGGTCACAAGAAGCTGGGAGAAAACACAGCCAGGACAGTTAAGCCCAACTGACCAGAGGGATATTCCATATAATATGGTGTCAGGCTGAACAATAAAACTTTGAGGGGTTGGCCAGGGGTAGTGGTCTGCTGCTTAGGTTTGGCTTTGTATCAGTTAGAGGGTGGCAAGCAATTTTATTATACACCACTTTTTTTGTATGTTCATCATTGTCATTATTTTCCCTTATTTTTCTGTCCTATTAAATTGTATTTATCTTAACCAATGAGTTTTAACTCTTTTTCTGATTGTCTCTCGCATCCCACTGGGGGAGAGTGAGCTGTGTGGTGTTTAGCTGCCTGCCAGGTTAAACACAGCAGATCATTACAAATGTCCAGGGTTAGGAGCATGACAAATATCTCTTAGGTCTGTAGAGGCTTGAGGGAAACCATGGGACAAGTCAGACATCCAAGAATGGGTCTGTATACACAAACAGGTCTCATACCTCATAAAGTATTACTGCTTTCATACAAAATCATAAAGTTGTGTTTAGAAATGTCATTCTGCAGCCATTAAGCTTGTCTTAAAGAGGACTATTTGCAACCTTCTTTCAAAGGTGTCTAGCTGACACTCCTACCCCACAAAAAAAACCACACACAAAAGTCCTTTTTCCTTGATTATGCAACTCCACAGTGCATTACTCCTCAAGTAGCTCAGAGCTTTGCCCACATAGACAAATAATCAAGGAGACTATGAGAAAACCTCTTAAATGTATCACAGATTCAATCAGGGCTTGAGCATGGTGCAAAACAGACTGCTGTGACAGAAGTTACAAATTCTCACACCTTACTTAGGCACCCAAATTGAGTTGTTTTCTTCTTATGAATCCAGCTTTCACCAAGGAAAATAACAATATAGAAGTAAGGACTATTCCTACTGCTTTATTATAGTAATGTGTGACAGTGTTGCATCCACAGTATTCTTTCCAGTTGTACTCACAAGCATGTTTATAAATGTTACTTTATGAGTAACTTTTGAAATATTTAAGCAGATGGAGCATCTGCTTCTATGAAATCTATGAAGAGGATGGGGTGTTAATAAAGGCTTCATTATTGGCACAGCAAATGTGAGAAAGATTACTGTCACTTGTAAAAGCAGTAAGCACTGTGAGCTGCAGACTGCATGTGGAAGGCAAAACCTTTCCAAAGGTCCCTTCCTCTCTCATTATTAGACTGTATTAGCAGCCTAGCAAAACAGGAGTTCTCTAATAAAGAGACAGGAGCAAGGCAGGGTAAAATGCTGGAAGTAAAGCCACATGGCAGTAATCGTGGTGAATAACTCTAGCTGTAAAATTTCATTAAATGAAATTAACTTTATAGTCACAATAAAACTGGAAATAGAAAAGGTTATGTTCTTTCTGGAGAGAAAAGCCTAGCTGTTTCAAATTTAGAGGGAATCACGTAGCCATTTGAAAGTCTGCAAAAGCCATTTGTGTCTGCAAATATACTATTAAGCCCTGAAGTTCAGCTACCATGAACCATGAAAGAGAAGTAGAAATCTGCACATAAATGTAATGTAAGGTATACTCATATTAAAATCACATGAAATCTGTGAATCTACAGTGAGTGTGCATGTGCACAGCAGCAAGTCCCAGGAGGGGAAGCTTCAAGAACGTCAGTCTTTATTGCAATGGAACGTGACATGTATCAGTTTACTATTCCTCATATTATTAACTTGCTGTTCACTTTGCCACTGCTACCTTCTCCCACATCAAATGCAATGATTGCAGTGAGAATATTGCCAAGACTTCTCTTGCCTCCTTGCAGCCTCAACAATTGCAATCTCCTTTGTGAAGTACTGTTTAATTTCAGTGTTTCCCCTCCTCAGAGAAAGTTATGTTCAGCATGTATTTTAGAATTCCTAATAAAAGATTATAGGCCTCAAAGGCTTGGACATCTAAACTGGGATAGCAGTGGTTTCCGGATTCCACTCCCAGCCCTGTTGTGCTGTTTGGAAACACAGCATGAGACATTTTCTTCTAAATAGGTAAGACACAGCATGATCATTTAGGTGTTCATTTGAATATTCATCAAAATATTATTGCTATTAGTATGATTGGCATAGCAATAACAATTACTTTTGAGCGACTTCTTCCCTTAGAATAAAATCTTCTGTTTACATCTGACACAAGGGGAAGGGAGGTTTGAGTCATGATGGGGTGAAGGACAGGGAGCATTTGCTAGCCAGAGTTCTTATTTATAAGCATTCTGATTTCTACATATAAAACAAAGAAAAAACTGATCCAGATCACAACACCATTTAAGTTACCAGCTTAATCCTGTTAGAATTCCCTACAGGGCAGTTCCTCGAATCAAAGGACTGAGTCTCTTCAGGAGCCTTGTATTAATTTTTTTGGGGGGAGGGCAGTAAGGAGGAGAGAGAGACACATATGTATGTATATATATACATATATTTCTTTTGTATGTGTACATGTGAAGCCTGGAAAAAATCGAACAATATTTTGCAAGTTGATGATGATATGTTTGGGAGTGACTATTCTGTTATTGAATTTAATCTTGTTCATCTGCAACTTAACCCCTTGTATTTACAAACACTGCTTTACATACACAGATTTACATATAGTTTAGATTTATTCTTCAGGATTCCAGAGTCTAACAACATACCTCTGGAATCAACAGGATATCTGTACCTTGTCTGTAGGTCAGCAATGTTTTCAGAAGCAAACTATAGTTTGGTATATACAAATGGTCTATCTAATGTTTACACCAGAGAATGGTATTTTATTAACTCTTTTGTTTCAGATATTCTTTTAAATATTTAAAACATTATACTTTTATCAACACAAATACATTTTAATAATGGTCTCAATGGCATTTTTTCTTAAACTAGTCTTCCAGCTTGAAAAGCTTGTAGAACACATCACAGATTGTCAGAATAAGTGATGCCTCTGAAAGAGTAGCTCTCTTAGAAAGCACAAGGATCATCAGAAGCTCCAAATATTACAGAATTTAATTAGCATCTTGTTAAAAAGAAGGACTTCATTGCGCTTTTTAAATTTTTCTGTATGTGTATCATAAAATAGAATATGAAGGTATATAAAACCTATGACAACACCTGGGAGATGCAGCCATGCAACGATCCAAATTATTACTAAGGCAAACCAGACAATATAAAGCAATGGTGAAGATAGGAGGGAATAATATACTTTATATAGCAATTCTGTAATCTAGACTTCTTAGAAACCAGAAAAGGTGGCAGGCTGCCTCAGCTGCCTGAAGCTCCATCTTCTCATTAGCATCCCATGCAGATTCATTTGGACAATCATGGGCAGTTTACCAAAGATTTTGTAGAACTCTCCTAACTGGCCTCCAAAAGTTCCCTTCAAAATCTTTGGGTGTCCTTACTTACAGTCACCACAACAGTGAGGATAATTAGGAAACATTGCAATTGTGAGAATTCAGTGACCACATAATTTTTGTCAGGCAATCTTGCATCTCTTCCATGTATAAAAATAGAGCGATATGGTAGAATATGTTCAAAACAGGTGGAAAAGAGGGGATAACATGCCAAAGTGAAGAAAAAAAGTCACAACAGAAGCACTTGGAAAATAATATAGAAAATTTAAAGCAAAAGTTACCATCACAAGTCCACTCACCTGGCTTTGATATCTGGTTGCTGAGCAACCTGTTCATTTGTAACAATCACTGAGATTTATAAAACATGGTTTGTCTCTTTGCTGGAGGTGATATATAGATTTCTCGGTCTGTAATCTAGAGATGGCCAAACTTTGAAAAATACACAATAAACTAGCATGCTTCAGCTGAAATCTAATTTATTTTATAGTCTCCAGCAATAATTTCTATAACCAAATGCTGTGTGTTTGGTCAATATTGCTTCCTTACTTCATGCTTTGCAACTAAATTATGCTGCTATATAAGGAAATGATAATTATAGCACTTGAGAAGCACTTCATACTTCCAAAGCTCTATTCAAATGTTAATTACTAAAAAGTGATATAGCTTGACCCCTCTGGCTGTATACACTGGCAGGGCTACACTCAAGGGACATTTCTGTGAGGTTAGCAGCTTTCACAGTCTCTCCTGAACTGTGCCACAGATTTCCTGAATGGCTCTTGTGAGATAACTTAGGTGCAAATTTTGCTGATCCTGGTCACAGTCAGTCTAAACAAATAACTTACAATTACTTCATTAGGATTTCATTAGCCCAGCTGACTAACACTGTATTCTGTGAATAGCCTTAATGAGGGACCCTCACAGTAAATAGAGTAAAAGAGCAACAATACATTTTTAAAATGAAAGAAAAAAATTGTTATTGGACTTTAATATTTTTTTACTTCAAAAGTGCAATGAACATAGTGAAAATTATTTTTCGAGACTTTTCAACCTGAAAGTATTTCCTTAAAACCTTGAAATATTCACAGACTTAGTTCCATAGTCATTAACTGTGGAAAACCAGCTGCACGGATGTTATTTTCTTAAAGCACAAAACCAGAAGATGAAAAATAATCAGGGTACCAATAGAAAAGAGTTAATGTTGGCTGCATGGTCTGGCCTTTGGTTCATTTTTACACACAGTACAGTACAATTTTTAGCACTTATCCTTATTTGTAAGTCAAGCAAATGAGTAAGTAACTTTCCTTTGTCTTCACTTCTGAACAGAAAACAGCATCTAAGTGTACTCTCAAAACCACTTTGATATTTATCAGCAAAAGTATTTTCTCTTTCCATATGTTAAGTGTCTTAGAGTATTTCCAATGCTGTCTGAGGATAGTCTACAAAACTGTGAGACCCCTTGTATTCACATTAAATATTGGGAAAAGATTCTTTTTAAGAGAAATAATGTGTTGCCAGTTACTTCTATGAAGATAGCAAAGCTCTCTTGTAGGTGGGATATAAAAGTAAAATTTCTAACAACACTGGCCAGTCTATCATGTCTGATAAATTTTTTGATAAATTAGTATGTAGGGAGTTTTTTAATTTTGAGAAGTTTAGGATACACTTGATCTACTTGATGTTTTTATCTGTACGAAGATACTTTCCAGTACACGGTCCTTTTTGCATTTTCAGTTATCCTGGAAACTGTGTGAAAAATGTGGGGTTTACCAGTGTGACTGTTAACATGTCTTTGATTCTGCTGTTTGTTGTGAAAAAATAATAGGTTAACACAGAACTGGATGATTTTGTATTGCTGTATAAATTCAGAACATGGCCTTAGGTAACACACATTATCAAAATCTACAGGGATAATGTATCAGACCTTGCATATTGTACCTCTGAATATACCTTCATACCCATAGGAAAGGGTGTGAAGTAAAGATCAAAAAGACACGACTTCTAAAAAATGCAGACCTTCCAAATATTGGGAAGTAATTATCCTTGGAGAAAAGCATGCAATGTTCAATTGCATCTTGAAGCCTCCAGTGATGGGGACTCTACACTCTTCCAGTGATTGGTTGTTCACACTGTAAGTGAATTTTTTCTTATATCAGGATAGTATCTCTATCCCATGCAGTTTGTACCTTTTTCTCCTTATCTTCTCCATGTGGTTCCTTGAGAAGAGAGCCTCCATCCGCCTTGTAGCTACCCTTTAAAAACTGGAATATTGTGTTGAGATCCCCCGAAGCCTTCCCTTCTCCAGAGATTGAAGACCAAACTCCTTCAATCTTTCTCCATAGGGCAGGCTTTTTGATTATCTTCTTGGCTCTCTTTTGGACCCTTTCCATTCTGTCCACCTCATTCCTGTAGTGTGGGGACTATAACTGGACACAGTACTCCAGGTCCAACCTGACAAGCACTGAGCAGAGAGGGATGATGGCATCTCTATCTCAGCTAGTAATGCCCTGTAGATGCAGCCTAGGATGTGATCTACCTTCATTGCTTCATCAGCACACTGCTGACCCATGTTCAGCTTGTTTTTCACCAGGACCCCCAGGTCCCTTTCATCAAGGCTGGTCCTAGTCTGTAATTAGCTATTTGCTTATTTTTTGTCAAATCCAGGACTTTGTACTTCTGTGTGTTAATCTTCTCGCTAGCCTACTCTTCCAGCCTGTCCAGATTTCTCTCTAAAATTAGTGTCCCTCTGTTCTTTCCACCTCACCACCCAGTTTGGTGCCATCGGCAAACATGGTGACAGTGCTGTCAAATCCATCCTCCAGATCATTTATGAAGATGCTGAACATTGATCACCATGACCATGCAATTTTGTCAGCCAGTTTCCTATCCATCCTGCAGACCACCCATCTAATCTGTATCTTGCCACTTTTTCTACAAGTTTCATACTTTTAGTAGAAGTATTGTAATTTTATAAAACTCAGCTTTCTGGCACACTGGATATAAGGCAGTATATACTGACAAAGCTAATAGTTGCACCCACAACTAAAGGGAACTTGAAAATATAATTTCTTTTTGAAGCTGTCACTGAGATTTGCCCCCACACTATTCAAAATGAGGTGGTGCATTTGTTTTTCTCCCTGGAGAATTTTTTAAATGCAAGAAAGGCACATACATATCTCAAATTGCCATATGCTTTAATGTTCACTAAAATGAGTTTGGAACAAAAATTGGCTAGAAAACACAATTTCTAGTGTGTCTGCAGAGTAATATCCCTGCTTGTAATGAACGAAATCTAATCTTTCCAATCAGTTTACACTCTGCTGCTTGGTATGACACATATGGTAAACTGATGTAGCCTTAAATAAATACCAGCAGTAATAATAATAACAACAGGGAAAGATCCATAGGAGAAGAGAACCATTATAGCATGGTTCTGCCTTACTGGTAATTTGAGATGCTGATTCACAGCATTAGGCACTAGTGGAAATAAACCATGTGACTAGCCAGTCAGAGAAGGCAGATTTGGACATAATGGCAACTGAATATTAAAAAGCTGAAGTGAAAACCAAGGTCACAACCAGACCCAAATTGAATATAAACTCTTAACAAAATCTCTTAAACAGTAGTGTTGTTATGACCTAGTGCCTTAGAAAAAAATATGCTTTTATAGATCTCTTAATTCCTGGGTGGGTGAAGCATGATCAGTTTGGGATCTTCAACTCTTCTATACTGTACTGCAGTTTAGATCAAATTAAACATGTACTATGCAGAGATAGGTGCCATTGTGTGATGCCATTAGCACAATTAGGATTCACATAAGTGTTTTTATACATCTTATACATCTATTCTAAGATGTTCATTAAACTGTATCTTAGACCACTTCAGAACTACAAGGTTGTATTTGATGATACACTACTCAAAATACAACATTTTCCTATAAAAAATGAGTTTATAAAGACGTTTTGATGGCACAGGTCTGTGTCAAACATTTGGACTGTGGCTTCTAAATTTGCACTTGAGAAAAAAAAGTTGTTGGAGCCTTTTTTTCAGATAATTTGCAAGTGTGTATTAAAATAGGTGTGATTTAAAGTGTTACCTTGGAGAAGTTTTCCTTACACAACAAGTTAGACATATTAGGAGTATAATTAATAATGGTCCAGAAAACTTGGAAGTAGTGCAAAGCGGTTAATTTAAATATCCATTCTCCGACAAATTAGACATAAAAACCTTCAAAGAGAAATCATTTGGAGATATTCACATTTAGAGAATTCATTGCTCTGGTTGTCTTTGAGTAGTTTTTTGCAATATCATCCATGTGTTATGTTTGAATTCTAAATTCCATTGCTTGTCCTACAAATAAGGTGTCCAGTGAGGTTTCTAAATGTAAGTAAATGGCACAATGGTGTTCAAGTTCATGGGAAATTTTGGACAAAGGAGATGCTCTCCAGACATATAGTAAATTTTCAATTGCACCCCCTCCACCCAATCATCACACGATATCTGTAAAGTGCAGCTTAACTTCTGAGCAGTTAAGACATAGAAGAAAATAGCCACAAGATACCAAATGAAAAACATATGAGAAACTAAGTATATTAAACACACCGAATGCTTGCTTCAAAATAAACCAATTTTTTTTCTGCTGACCTAGAAATTTAAATACAAGTTCCCTTGGATTCAGATTAGGTTGTGCAACAAGAAATAATTATTTGCTGATAAATTGTTAAGACCACTGATACACTGTTACTTTTGGATAACAACAAATACACATGGACTACTATCAAGCTACACACTAAGTTAAAAAAAAAAATCTGAATTTAAACATGTTACTCAAATTTATTGACCTTGTTACAAGTCCTAATGCTTTCCAAAATTATGTGATGGCAAAGCATAACTGCACATGGAAGCTGTCCTGAGGGGAAATCTGTGAGCTTTTTCTAGGATAAAGAAGATGAAAAATTTAACCGCAAGAAATGGCTACAGCTCTTCTGTATTTTTGAGCAAGCAGGGCAGTTACTTAGCAAAGTTGTTTAGCAGTGAAGTAGCTAGTGTAGTTTAAACTATTGTTCTGTTTTTGTGGGAATATACTACTGAATGAAAATGCAGCTGTATTTTCATTCAAAAGGGGAAAGGAAAGAGGAAAGGAAAAAGGAAAGGAAAGAGGAAAGGAAAGAGGAAAGGAAAGAGGAAAGGAAAGGAAAGGCAAGTTCAGGAAAGGCAAGTTAAGGAAAGGAAAGGCAAGTTCAGGAAAGGCAAGTTCAGGAAAGGCAAGGAAAGGCAAGGAAAGGCAAGGAAAGGCAAGGCAAGGAAAGGCAAAGAAAGGCAAGGCAAGGCAAGGCAAGGCAAGGCAAGGCAAGGCAAGGCAAGGCAAGGCAAGGAAAGGGGAAAGGAAAGGAAAGGAAAGGAAAGGAAAGGAAAGGAAAGGAAAGGAAAGGAAAGGAAAGGAAAGGAAAGAAGGAAAGGAAAGGGAAGAAAGGAAAGGGAAAAAAGGAAAGGAAAAAGGAAAGGAAAGGAAAGGACTAATTAAAAGTATTAAGGGTAAGATAAACCGTTATAGGGAGAAATCTTATCTGATGTTATCATAACCACTGAAAATAGCATCACATTTAGACATAAAAGAAAATCAGATTATTTGAAAAATTAGATTCCTTGCCTATTGCCATATGTGTGAGGTAGCTCAAACCCTTCCTTAGTCCAACAGATGCTGTAAGTACAGTCACCTCTTGTTTCACTAAGATAGTCTTATGNAAGGAAAGGAAAGGAAAGGAAAGGAAAGGAAAGGAAAGGAAAGGAAAGGAAAGGAAAGGAAAGGAAAGGAAAGGAAAGGAAAGGAAAGGAAAGAAGGAAAGGAAAGGGAAGAAAGGAAAGGGAAAAAAGGAAAGGAAAAAGGAAAGGAAAGGAAAGGACTAATTAAAAGTATTAAGGGTAAGATAAACCGTTATAGGGAGAAATCTTATCTGATGTTATCATAACCACTGAAAATAGCATCACATTTAGACATAAAAGAAAATCAGATTATTTGAAAAATTAGATTCCTTGCCTATTGCTATATGTGTGAGGTAGCTCAAACCCTTCCTTAGTCCAACAGATGCTGTAAGTACAGTCACCTCTTGTTTCACTAAGATAGTCTTATGAGGAGCTGCCACTTTACCTCAGTGATGGAGAATATTTTTCCATACATGGTTAATTGCTATTCCCTATTCAAAAATGTTTTCCTTTTACTATTCTGCTCCTGAGATCTAGATATTATTCAAAGGGTAATCAGGGTTAACATACGAGCGTGGTAATTCTTGTCTTTGCTGCCAGAAAGCCAACTGATATTGAAAGCCATGTTTGGCACATGTCTATGTACTTTGATCATTGAGCTGAACACCATAGCAGTCAAAACCAGAAAATTTCTCTAGACACTTTTAAGTGAGAACAACTAGAATTATTCTATTGTATGAACTGCCAAGTATAATCCACTCCTTAAAAAAGAGTGGACAAATTTCTTTCTCCTGTTTCAGACACTTGTTTTACAATAGAGTGGATCTCGATCTCAAGGAAATTTTCTTTGTCTTGAATATTGAGTAGAAAGGGACCAGCTGTGACTAGATAAGTAATTTTTAGATGGGTAACACAAGATGGGGTAAATCCTACCTAATAAATAATCACTTCCCACAGTGATACTTCTTCCATATTAAGCATTAAATACTGTGAATAATATCTCAAACTCTTTTATGTTCTTTCCAGGCTTTATGCTCAATTAAATGAATGATATTGTATTTATTGAAAACCAACTAGAAGTTGTTATGTTTTGCATTTGGGGACAAATTCTAAAACCCCCACCATTCCTCTCTTTCTGCCCAGGATACATCTGTTTCTGGGTAGCCAGAGTTTTTCTAACAGTCTTATGCTACCACCTGAGATAAGGTGGAAAACCACCCTAGGTTTTCCATGACACTTTGTCTTTTCCAGATGGAAGTTCTACCGTTCAGGATTTTGAGCACTTCTATTATTTGTCCAGGAATTCTTGGCATATAGCTGCTTAGTCACAGCTAACTATTTCCGTCTGAAAAATCATAGTCTGAAATATGGCAGCCCTAATGAGAGGAAAATCATCTGCTGTTGCTGTAGAGCTTAGATTTGTGCATAGATAGATATATTTATCTGGACAGCTGCAACTTTGCAATTGCTGCACTAATCAACAGTTTTTGGCTGCAATTTTTGCAGCAGCAGCAGTTACATTTACATTTTCTTTCCCAGCTGCAGCTGCACCAAGAGAATGAAAAGAGAGGAACAGCAAGGAAACAGCACAAGTAGAGATGCTGATTCAGAAGGGATTTTCTTTAGGATCTCTTCCCTTCATGTTTTAGTGTGTGAAGCCAATCAACAGCTACTGCTTTCATAATGACAACAGGAATTGCAAACTGCATCACTGTGCAAGGCTCCTCTGACTTATGGACCCAGCTCACTTCTGTGAGAATTCATTGTCCATTCACTGGAATGTGACCATTGCCACACTGGCACTTGCTGCCCAATTTGGCAGAGGCGGATCAGCTGTTGGTGGTACAGTGAAAAATGAATAAACTTACTAAAAATGTTGTGTTGCTGCAAACTGTAAAACCCTAAAATTCAAAAATCTAGTGATGTTTTGGCACATGAGTATGGAGTTCTCTAATGGCATTGGCAAAACTGCTGGGACCTATATTTCTATCATTTTTCAGTGCAAAACTTGAACTGGAAGCTGTCTTGCAGGAAGAAAACCCTTCCTAATGCACACTGGGAGAGTAAATGGCAAAGGTATTTCTGTAGGAGAACTAATTCATTAGCCTTTTTGCAGAAATACTAATTTATCATCACAAAAAATGCAGATATCGATGATGAAACTTCTACTTTTATTCAGAAATTTGCTAATTCCTGCCTTCCCTGCCTTCATGGTTTATGAAGTCTGTTAGTTGATTGCAGGACAGAACAAGTGCCTAAATAATTGTAAAATGACAGTAAAATTTCCACTTCTCCTCTGATTTATACCCACTATGTCGGAGGACTTGTCAAGATATGGGAGCTTCTCTTTAACCATTTCCTGGTTAAAGCTCATCCAGTCCAACAAAAGAAGGGAGCTGGGAAATGTGGAGATCCTAGAGACTATAAGAATCCTTTCTTTCCCTCATCTCATGATAAGCCCAGATGAAGCAATTCCGGGGAGCAGCCTCTAATTCATTGAAGCTTCAGGGAAGAAGGTGAGCTGTTGTGATCTTCTACTTTGTGTCCTTCTATATCTATGACCATTTAATCTTTCTCTCCCATCTCCCATTCCAGCTCCTCTTTTTATTTTCCATTCATCATCTGCCATAATCATTTGGCTATTCCTCCTTTTTCTACTGCTCCCAGGAATGGGCTGATGCCTTTTTTTAGGGGGAAAATCAGCAAGGACACAGATGTTATCAGGAGCATAAAGGAATTGTTAAAAGACATATATGTGTAATTGTCTATCCACAGCAAAACACCCTTCCAGTGTTCAGCCTTGTTCAGTAAAGAACTTTCTGTGATGAATGTGCATATTTGGTAACCCTTTTACAGATCAATGCCCAGTGTCCTCATGAGCCAATACAAATATTTGACACCCCAGAAACTAATTTCCTCAAGGAATTAAGCAGGTTTAATTCTTTATTTTTATTTGTTCTGAATCTGGGTACATCTCACATAATTAAATGGCCCTTATTTCTGTATTGCTAGAGAGGAGGACAAAGAAATCCCCATCTACTCTATTTCACTCATAGTTTTGTAGGTTCCTATTACATGCCTCTTCTGTGTTGTAGAGGCCCAGGCACAAGCATATTTTGCCTCAAATATTCTTACTAGTGCAACAGGAAAATCATGATTAGAAGAGAAAGTTTTGCAGAGGTGGAACAGTACTGTCTACCACCATCACACAAAATCTAGTTTACATAAGAAGCACACACCAGGTTAATTATAAAAGGAAGTGGATCAGTATATCCTCCTGGCTCTTTTTCCTCTCTTTAACTTTCTTTGATTTACTGCCCCACCTCCAGACCACCCTTGGCAAGACCAACACAGGATCTAAGGACTGATGATATTCTTTGTCCTCTTTCTCTCTTTTCAGCCTTTATTTCTCTCCTCCCTTGCTCTGAATGGGCAAATCACTGCTATCATATTCTACCCTGTACTCCATAATGAAGTTTGTGGTGGGAGTGGGGAGCTTGTAGAAATGTGTTGTGACTCGTGAGCCCGCACCTTTGAGAAGTTTGTTGAAGGAGTTGAGAGCTTATTGAAATATACTGCAAAATTTAAGAGCTTGTTAGCCAACACTTTTTGAGTCTAAATAGTTGCCAGAGTTAAGATGACTATATAACAAAAGTGTATGGGTTCCCTGACATGTGGTCTGGTGTATTTGTTCAGCTCAATGAGAATTTACACCAAGCATTGTGCTTCATACCGTGGTGGGCATGATGTATGTTGGCATCCTCACATGTGATTTCATGATCTTTGAACTGAAAAAAGAGTAATTAAAAATTATTCATGATCTATCACAACAGGAAAAATGAATGGAGCATGAGGGAAACTCAGGCACAACGTATGTATCTCATGTCAATGCTACTTGGCCTCAAAGAACAGTTCATGGTCTCGCTTTCCTGACTCATTTCTTTGAATCATTGACCAGTCTTTAGGTGGACATCAAGCGATCCTAGAGAAAGGAATATTTTGGAACCATGTTTGGTTGTCAGGATAAGGATCAAAAACTTCAGCCTCATCATTTTCAAAGCCAATTAAGAAGGAGGTACAAGTGCCCAAGCAGTGTTTTTAGTCAGTCACACTCCCTTGCAGTCTGTAAATTGGGATTAGTCATCCCGGAGGCAGATGCTGTGAGGGAGGAAGGAGAAAGAAGGCAAGAAGCTGTGTTGATTTAATGTGCTTTCAACCTGAGCTACTGGTGCATCTGCTCCGTGCATTTGTATAGGAAATCCTCACTCTGCAATTATACCTCTTTTCTTCTCCCGGCTCTTTTTCCTCTAATGTCTGAAAAATTGTGTGATATTCTCTCTTCTCCTGTGGTTCTCTTATATCTCAATGAAATTCCTTCTCTCAGGAACAGCCTCTCTCATTCCTAGAGGTTTCCTGAAGTTCTCCAAATGTTCCAGAGTTGCCTCTGTCTGAGAAGACCTATGCCTGTTAAGTAAGAAAGTGAACAGTTCTTACTAGTGGTTCACTTTCTACGGACAAGAATAATTAGAACATTTTTGCAAAGCTGGGATGATATTTTCATAGCATCTTTCTCTTGTCTTGGGAGTCCTGAGTAACGCTGTGTCCTTCACATCTGCTGTGTGCTCTGGGCAGTGGGGAATTTCCTTAGCACAGAGAGATTATAATATCTGGGAAAATGGATGAACACTCTAAAGGATACATTGAATTGTTACTGTGCTTTACCCTATGTAACATCCAAAACAACAGCATGAGCCTGGAAGACCTGGGGCAAACATTCCTGTTAAGAGTATCTGTGACTTTACATGTTCATGTTTGAGGTGAGATGGTAGCAGCAGGCAGAGTACTTTTACTTCTATGCAAACCCCTTGTCAACCACGTAAACATATGGGTCCAAAGTAATTTATAGCCTGATGAAGGTAATAAATAGCTTGGGCTAGATCCTCAGCTGCTACAAAAGCTAATGGAGCTAGTCTAATTGCACCTCGTGAGCTCTATGCTGCTGAGTAGTATTTTTTTTTCAAGTTTTTAAACCAGAATCCATGTTACTGAAGTATTATGGAGTTGGACAAAGAGGAGAAGGAATGCAATTTTGCATTAAATAACAGGAGACAGATCTTGCAGAAAAGTAACTCAGAAACCAACAGCAGGTTTCTTGCATAAATATGAACATCACAGTGTCTAGAAGTCTAAACACTATGATATTCAGACATCATGTTCGCTGGTCAGAATATGTCAAATCAAATCCCCTACCAGCTCCCAAAATCCAACAAAATACGAACCTGCACATCTATTTCTCTTCCCTATAATACAAAGCTGTAGATAATTCACTTTTGTCTTTTTTATTTATATATGTCAAAATATTTAATCTTTCTGGAGGTTATAGATCACATAATATATCCCTAAGCATTTACAACATGTTTTGAAGATAGTCAGTAAAAATTCTTGGCAATTACCAATCATTAGTTTCTCAAAGGCTCCTTTACCTTTAAATCACTCTAATGATGCTCTCATAAAATATGGCTTGTTTACAATTACTTTTATGTGTGCTGTAGCTTGCACACCATGTCAATTACCTTCTATCTTTGCCATCTGTTAACAGGGAGAAGAACTTGTCTCCTTTGTACTGTACGGAAAATAATTACCAGTGACACTCTGTCTCATAACCGAAGGAGAATTTTTACATCATACCTTGATTGCTATTTTCATAAAACAAATCTATTTAACAATATATACACCAAGAATTTATATATGATACTATTAAAAAGTTGCTTTAATTTCAGGAATTAGCTCTTCCAACTGGACAATAACATAATATTTCAAAAACCATAATAAAGCTCCACCAAACAGAATATTTTTATCACCCAGATATGATGCACAGGGTCACAGCAACCTGAGGAAACAAAAAGTTGTTTGGCAAAACAGCTCCATCATGCCCTTTTAAATGTGATCATTAAAAATGGTAATTAGCAATAATGGTGAAATCCCACTAGATCTGAAACCTTATTTAGTTTAGATTAGCAGATGAAACTTCAGATATTTATCTGAATTTAGACAAACTATTAAAATGTAATGAGTAACAATAACAAACTCTTCCACTCTGCAGTTCAGCTGCTTGGGCAGAATCTCCCTGAGAACAGTGGGGATCTTCCGAAGATCAAAGGTCTGACCACTGCATTTTATTGCAGGAACTGTTTCCTCATGAGTTATGCAGGTATCACTCTTAACCAGAAGTTTTTTGCATCATTTTTCTCTTTGTCTTTCTAATCTCAGAACTGTAAGAGAAGCAAAAAGCAGACATAAGAATGAATAATGGGAGGCAGCAGATGTAGCCAAAACTTGCATACATCAAAGAAGAACCAAGATGTTTCAACTTGAATTGAAAGTGAGAAGAATTTCTTGATTCATCACCAGGAAAAAAAAAAAAAAAACAAACCAGCCAAACAAACAAAATGTTTCAAAAGCCTGTGTATTTCATATGTGGGTATTTAATATATGCCACTATAACATAAGGGGAGAGGTATCTACATGTAAAAGCACAACGAACTACTGACTGGAAAATTGCAAAAATACCATAAAACGAAAAAAAGTTCCATATTTATGCATGATAAGAACAGTGACAAATATAAATACCTGTTCATGTAGAAATTCAAAATTAATCAAATTTTGATGCCTGCAGGGAGAAAGAGGATCTATAATGCGGTGCAAACATTGTCATGGATCAAACTTATGATTAAAAAATTGCCCCTAGGAAATTCAGATTTTTTTCATGATGGTTTTACATTTTTATAAAATGTAAAGACACACTTTTTATTTGGTTATCTGTGGCAGCAACATAAATATC
Source organism: Eulacestoma nigropectus (assembly GCA_013397775.1). Classification (NCBI taxonomy): domain Eukaryota; kingdom Metazoa; phylum Chordata; class Aves; order Passeriformes; genus Eulacestoma; species Eulacestoma nigropectus. The sequence continues at coordinate 1,286,381 of VZTE01002113.1, forward strand.
TTCTCATCTCTGGTCAGTATCTGGTACAAAGACTAAAAAAAGCAGCAAAACAAACGTGCAAGAAGACTAATTTTAAACATTAAGTCTAATATAAAATTATTTTATCTTGTCTTTCAACTATTTGGAAACATTATATCCACAACAGTCATTTCATGGGGAAATTACTTCTCTCCCTTGAAGAGACTGTTAACTGTAGTCACATATTTCATGGTCCATGATTGTATGAACTTGCCCTGTTTCAGCAAAGACCTCCAAATCTGTACAACACAACAGAAATGACAAAGCCTAAGTATGAAGCTCAGAACGTCCTTCTTGCCTTTTCTTCATGCCTCCCTACAGAGAGGCTGGCAAGGCATGTATTGGCTTGCTAATTGAGCATTAGATTAGGCGGAATGGTGTATTTGTTGTCTGGATTTTAGCAAATAAGTGGAAGAAATAATTGCCCTCATAAGTACAGCCACAAGTCTGCTCTACATTTTAATTTAATGTGTTTGTATGGGATCTTAATCCTTAAAATGGTTACACCCCATTGTAGCTAGCTATAAATGTGAGGCATAAAGTTTCCTTCTAATAGCATGTCATCAGCATTTGCATTTTCAGCCTGGAAAAAATCATTTTGGGAAGGTTGATGCATTTTGAAATATTACAGCCAATATTTTGCAAGATGATCAAATACTGTATTTTGTAGGAAGAAAACAGCAATGGCATTGCTTTTTATAAAAGCTGTTAGACAAGAAGGCCAAAGAAATCTTAAAGAATTGCTGCAATGAAAGCTGGTAATGTATTTAGTAAATAAAACTACCCACTTATAAACAGTTCTAGGAACCGATATAATCCGATGTTTCTGTTTATTCTATCAAAGCTATTAGAATATGTTGGGGTGTGCTCTTACAAA
>VZTE01002115.1:2102-17745 GCA_013397775.1 Eulacestoma nigropectus
TTGTGGCAGATAACCTGCAGTGCTAGATAGAAATTGAGTTTGTGGCCTTATTTCTAGGGTGATTTGGATTGGTGGTATATTACTGGAAAAAACAGCCATCCTAACTGCTAGGCAATTTTAGTAGTGATTTAGCTACTTTTCCCTTGTTTATTGTGGACTTCTTTTCTTAGTTTCATGTTTCCTTGTTTTTAATCTAAACATCCAGTTCATAGATCTATAATTATTTACTGTAAACAAAACATAGATTTCTTCCAATAGTGATTTGTAATAATTATATAAAATATAAAAGGAAGAAAAACAGTCTGGTACCCTAGGGAATGTATAATATCTGCAACACATCTTCATTGCTCTAACCTGTACTCTTCAACACATAAGCTTACTGAAAGACCTGCAGGAACATGACACCTGCACATCTGATTAGCTAAAGCTAAACAAATCTGAGTGTTAATTCAATAGAATCTTCTGAACTCGTAGACAGCCAACTCAATTAAACAGCTATCCTGATAAAGACACACAAAAATGCTTCTGAAAAGACTTGCCATGACATAAAGTAGCCATCAAAGTAAAACTGCAGCAATAAGGAGCTTACTCACAGCATTTAATTTGTCTTTGGTATTTATTTCCTTATTATGACTGGAATCTCTGTTTGTGATGGAAGTTTGGCATCTCACAGTGATTTAAGAGCTTGTAATACTTTATTTCTGTATCACTGAATGAATATATCCCTGTTGAGCAGTTTCACTGCCATTAAGTATAATTGTGCTAAATTAGCATCCATGAAGATGTCCTGGTTAAAAGTTTTTTTCTATATCAGTGATTGTACACAAACAACATCATCCTGACTAAGAAAACAGAAAAGGAAACCTGAGCAATAGCTAAGAGAAGGAATTTGTAGTTGCTTTTCAGAAGAGCAGGCAGGGAAGTGGCTTCACACCAGCATCTCCTGGGGCAGCGAAGATTACGTTTCTCAGCTAAGTCAACAGAGTGGTCATGGATTGCTGTTTGACACAGGTGTTTCTCTAAAAGAGACACATGGCCATTGCAGTCCAGGCTTTGGCAGAGTCCTGATTTCCACAGTGCTTGGCTTTCTTGCTGAATGGAAATTTTCTGCAGTGCTGGTGTTACTCTGGCTTCCTCTGTGCACCCTGCACAGGAATGGTTTGCCATACAAATTCTTCAAACGATCCTCTTAAGAATTAATGTTGGGAGAAGGCTTTTTCCTTTTTGAGCTGTTATGCTTAACATCTAATTAGCCCATGGTGTCAAGGCTAACATGATAACTCTGTAGGCCAGACATTTCTCATGAGGAGTAAGGAATAATTTAAAACCATCATTAGGAGCTGCAAGGTCTTGAAAATAGAAATTCTGTTCTCTTTATCTCTAACTTTAGATAACTGTGCCACAGTATTCCTTCCAATTTAGTGCTCATTTCTGGAGTTACTAGGTAAAATAACAAGCTGACATGTGTACTGTATCATATGCTTGATTACCTGTATGCAGAAAATGGCAAAGAACTATTTCAGATAACCAAGTGATTTAATGCTTGAGGAAATTTCCAATATAATTAATCAGTATCTCAGGAGATTAAACTGTTTGCTTAAGAAGGATTTTTTTCACTAACTAAGGTTACATAGAATGCAGAGCAACTTTTAGTTAGGCCTTGAAGCGTTGCACTGAAGGGTGTTTTTCACATCTAATAATTTGCCTCTTAATTATCCTAATTACTAGCTATTTGATTATCTTTCTCATTGTGTAAGCTAACCTGAGAGAAAATTATCTTCCTTTTTTATACAAAAGGAAGAGTAAGAGTTGGTCATTACCTACATATAGAGAAACTTTGAGTAAAAACCTAAAGATTCCATTAGTGCTGAAGCATGTTAAAGTATTATTAATTCATATTCATGTGCGCAAATTGAACAAACATATATTTCAAAACTATCCTGATACAATCTATCTTTAACTGCATGCTTCAATCAAAGCACCAGGACTGTGTTAGAAGGGAAGGAAGAATGAATTCCAGAAGGAGGAATCTTCTCTGATCATGCCTCTTCCCAGCCTCTGTTCAAACCCAGGTATCTGCAACCAAGAACTTCACAGTTAATCTTGACAACATTCTTATTTTCATTTTCTTAACAAATTGCAGGATGAATGAATCACAGGGGGCACATTTTGACCAACAGATTACTCAGCTTAACTGACCACTAGATTGGTCTGTGTGTCACTGGAGAAATTTCCATATATATATGGATCATTTCCATCCCTGAAAGTCCTTGGTTACAGAACAAACAAGCACAGTGAGGAATAATACACACAAAATTTAGGACTCAGCAATAGTCTATTTTGATATTTCTCAGCTTTTACTAGTTGAAGAACAAGACAAAATTTAAGCAAAGAAAGATTTATCTTACCTGTTTTGTCGTAATTGTTTTCTTGTATAACTAAACAACAAGTGCATTGAAATGGGATCACTCATGCTTTCATTTTTTATACTATCATTTTTATTTATTTGTTTGCTTGTATTTGGCTGTATATTTCACTAACATTATGGGATTTAAAATTGTTTGGAAAATGTGCCATCTAAGATATGATGAGACAGTGGTGAAAAACTGTTGAGAAGCACTCAAATAGGAAACTTAAACAAGTCTTTTCTATCCATTTGCTCTACAGCTCTTTCATATGTAGTTGTTTGCAAGTAGTGATTCCTTGCACCATTTACTTCCAAGCAGTAAGAGTGAGGATACAAAACCTTCCCCTGCATTCCCCTGCACTGTTTACACTTTTAAGCTACCAGGGCCAACAGAAATGTTTACTGCTGCTGTCTGCAGCCTGTTCATCCAAATTTCATTATTTCAGTGACCTTTCTTGTAGTAGCTGTGTGTAATGTTCGTAAAAGCAAATTTTGAGGCAAGGGATTTGTCTATAAATTCTCATTTGCTTCTACCTCTTTTATTTCTGATGAAAGGTTCTGATTGACAAATTGAGTGTAATTGCTTTAAAAAACAGCCTTGATACATGCTACCTTACAACTAATACTTCATGAGGTGTTTGTGAGCTTGGAGTCACTATGAATGTCAGCATGGGAGATATATTTAATCTTTCTGCACAGCTGTTTTTATCAACCTTTCCCTCAGCCATTAACAAACAGGTGATAAAGCCCTCAGGGGAACTTGGTGTGACACATACTGAAATTGGTTTGCCCAACATATCCCTTCTCTTGCCTAGTGGAAGGTTAATGCTTTAAACTGGTCAGAGAGTTTGAGAAAAGGGACTAATTCAGGAGCAGTTACACAAGTGATGAGGTCTGACCTTGTCCCACCATCTGGTATGAAATTAGAAGGCAACTCATTTCACTGGAAACAAGACCGTCTTCTAATGCTGGGATGAATTTTTTGATTTGCTAATTTATATCAATGGCTCAGCTGTTCCAGATGGAAATTCTGACTCACAATCTGTGGGTTGCAGGCGAAGTGAGGGTAAAACACTTCTCACCTGTCTGCAAGCTCCAAAGAAAGGCTATAACTTTGTAAATGCTATTCCTTGACTAATTCCTGGCACTATTCCTTTAAAAAGACTGGGTTGAAAACCTTCTGTCATAAAACTGATAAGGGCATTTCCATTATTTTCAGTACAATCGTAATTTTTATGCTGAAGACGGAGAAATGTAATTTCAGAGTGACTTTCTTGATGGTAGAGACTCTATGCCCATGATTTACATAGAAAATTATTTTTCTAGTGCCTGGGAATTTCTGTTTTTCATTTCAGTCAAAATTGCTCTGTTGACAAGGTTTATTCATGACACAATGCTCTATAGGATAGTCTTTATTTGCTGTGTTTGCCTGAAAAAAGTGACTCAGTAGGACAATTGTGCTCTTGCGTAAATGATATTTAGGGTAAACGTTTGAATTGTCCTTTGGCTGAAAGAGCATGGGAGTGCTGCTGATTGTTGTTCATTCTGGCCGTTTTTTAACTTAAAAGGTACTGAGGAGTTCTTCAGTTCTGGAAATACATATGCTTTTGAGGGACAGAAAGGATAATATTGTAAATGACCTTTTTTATCAGAGTTTTGTGACCTAGAAAATAGTATCGCAAGAGTGACAAGTGTTTTCCTGTGAATTTATGGCCATGTTCATAAATGGCATCCCTCACAACATTATTGGAAATAGTCTGGATTTACATAGAATTGTTTAAGTTGGAAAAGACCTTTAAGATTGAGCCCAACCATTGCAGACATGTGCAGGAGCTGTACAAAGTAAAGCCTTTTATTTGCAGCCAAGACATAAGATGTGCCATGCTCTTGTAAAATGCCTGTTTTCCCTTCTAGTGTCCCTTCAGCTTTTGGTAGACAGGATCACAGCTGAATCTAAGAATGGAAGTAAGGCTTGGTTTTCATTCTTTTCTCAGAAAATGCATGTGTAGACTCTCCTTATGTTACCTATATGTCTATTTCTATGCCACTTTTATGTGATCTGTATGTACGTGACCACCACTGGACAAAATACATGAGGTAATTTTGCAGCTCAGTTACCTTTCATAGTTAAAAGCTGGAATCTAGGGCAGTGGGCAGGAAGAGTTTTTACATATGACTGTTCCATCATCACTATGCAATGAATCAGTGGTGACAAAATCTACTTTACAGAGCACCGATGTTCATTACATTGCAGTGGCCATGATGAGACTGAGTGGGTAGTGGGACTTAAAGAACCTCTTACCCTTGAGTGGGATTTGGCCTGTATTTCCTGCTGCCTGAGATTCATAACTCATTAGTAGACAGCTCCTTGCAAATACATCAGATAAATTATGCACAAACACTCTATCTTAGGCAAAAAACCCCCAGATACGAATGCTGCTTTCCTTTTCCCCAAAAGTACTTGTTTCTATCCACACAATCTTCTCCTATCTCACACAATACATTTACTTTATTTCCATTAATAGGCACTCTGTGCACTCATTTCATCAAGGGAATGAAATAACCCAGTACTGTTGAATGATATTCTGTTACAGCAAAAATAAATGCAGATGTTTCCTATATGCAGGCTTCCCAGGTGGTTAATTGACAGTCTATACAAATGTTATTTTCTGGCACTGTTAATAATTTTTTTTTTTTGTGATTTGTGTCATAATACATTCATTTACAGAATCTATCATTGCATTGACAGCGGGGAGTACAGTGTGCTTTTTGTAAAGTCAGTCTGAAGATTGTTATTTAAAGCAGAGTCCAAGGCTTATGAAGAAGATATCCCATGAGGTGATAAGGGAAATTGCATTGAGACAACAGAGCAGGAGGTTAGCTTCCTGTGCTCTGGAAAGGAGAGATATGAGAAGCAAAACAGAACAGTAGTAAATCCCAGGGTAATGGCATCATGTTATTTCATGGAATGCCATGGAAAAACAAATGGAAGGAGAATAGTAATATCTTACACATGCACTGTAAGCATCTATAGGCAAATTGAGTGACCCGTGTGCTGAATACGGGTTTCAAATAGAAAAATGGGGAAAGGAGGGGGTGAGATGCCCTGCTAGCTCCAGTTGTGACACCACTAACTCCATTAGAAACCCTGTCTGGAAATGATCTCCTGAGAGTATGAAATGCAACTCTTCATTCTCCCACTCAAAAACCATAGCAGCTCAAAACCTCAAGAACAATGTTCTGTGTACAGAAAGCCCTTGAGATGACTCTTGACAGAGAACACCTGAAATGGAATCGTGAGGAAAATGGAGGCTTCCTTTTTCTTCAGTGTTTTAAAGCCAGCAGAGCACCTGGCATCAGCTTTCTGCATCAGATAGGGAAGTGGGTATTATCTCTTACAAGATAAGCTGCTGTTGAGGAGCAGCAGCAGCCTGAAGGTGCTTCGAGCAGCTCGGGGTAGACTGGGAATGTGCAGTATGTGATGCCTTAAGCTGAGCTTTGTGGCATTTACTCCCAGATAACTTTGCCAACAAGCTCTCATGCTCCATCCCTGAATATTTTTTCTTGGTGTTACAAGGTTTCCTGCACTTCAAAAGGCAATATAACTAAGGCATAAGAGCAGAGCATCCTCATCCCACTGCACATTCCCATTGCAGAGACATGGAGAAAAGTCCCTGTGTTTGACACCATCAGTGGATGATAGCATTCTGCTGATGTCTTGATCTGTCCCAGCTCTGCAGTGTTATTTTTCAAATTTCCCTATAATCCATAGAGTTAGTGAGCATTTCCCAGTTATATGCTGCACTGCATATCCCAAATGCAGTGATTGTAATGTAATTTTCTTTTCTGACTGACAAATTGTGTACTGTTTCTCTATCAGGGAACCTTGACTGAGTCTGGAAACAGCATTTGAACATATTTGGTGTATTGTATTGATCAAAATGGGGAGAGAGCCAACGAAGGCGTTCTCCATAGAAACACAAGGTTACAGTGGGAACGCTGAGTCTTCTCCTGGTGATAAATGGCACTGACACTTTGATTGCTCTGCTCTTGTAGTCTCTGGAGGTGTCTCTATGCAATAAATTTTTTACTAACATGCCCCTTACTTTCCTTTTTTAATCTGCTCAATATTTTGGCTGCCAGATTTTACATAAGTGAAACACACTCTCTCATTTTTTCCCAGGAGTAGTTTTCCTAATATCTCTAAGCCCCAAATTTTATATTTGCATGTGAGCACAGTAATATCAAATCATTCAAAGCAACTGATACTTCTAGAGCTACCCCAGATCAAGGTCTGTTCTCAGTTACCAGTAAGAATTCAGCAGTAATTTAGCTACACAAATTTATAGTTTCTGCTTTTTAGAGTGATTCATAAAGGAATTCGACAGCCAGAGGAATGATAAGAAGGGGAACTCATTGCTACAGGATACTGCAGGCACCAGCAGTTTATATGAGCTCTTAGAGGAATTAGAGAAATTCATGTGTGAATAATTAATCTGGGCTGCCATACCTAAAGAGACCCGTCCTGATGCAGGAACTCCATGACCTGGAGATTGCTGGAAGCTGATGAAAGTAGCTGGGGGAAGCAATGCTGTGTTCCTGCTCTGCTCTCAAGTCAGTTGTGTGTGCATCTGCTAAAAGCTTGCAGGAACCAGGTCTCAGGGGACACGTCCTCTGACCGGGTACGGCTGCTCTTGTGAACCACTTCAGGCAAATGGTGAGACCTGCAAAGACAACCCCCAGAACTGTAACTTGTGGTATAAGAAGATAACAATACTCCTTCTGTTTGGCAGAAATGGGTGAGGACAGTCTCTCACCTCATGTCAGAGGGCACCTCATGTGCCCCTGAGGGCATCCTCTACCCCTCCTGGGGGTTTGACTGCCAGGGCTCAGGGCCAGTCTAGTGCCCTGTGATACAGCTGCTGGTCTTACGCAGAGAGATGGTAGGACTCAGTGAGGTCTCTCCTCACCTGCTGTTCACCCAGGATTTGGTTTTAAGCTCAGTCTCTGGCTCCTCGGGTTCCAACCAGTCTACATTGCAGGTGCATCATGGCCATGCCCATGCTTGGCTGTGGACCCTTCTGATGGACTGCCCCTGACCTATGAATTGGCTTCCCAGCCTAACCCCAGAGCTACCTCATCACCCATGGACTTGCTGTGCCTGGCTGTCCCCTTCCAGCCTGCCCTGCTCCCTCCATGAGGGCAGTGGGTTGAGCCCTGGCTGGTGGGGCCATTCCCTCCCAGCTTGCAGATCCTTTGTGGCTCACAGCTACCCACCTCTTACCTTGAGAGCTCACTCCATTGCTGTGCCACACCAGTAGCCCACTCTGGGGTGCCATGACCAGGTTGTTGACCCAGTCTGTGATCCATTGTAGGTGATGAAATGTTGGTGTTTTGTTGACCTTTGGTTTTTGTGCACCTTTACCTGTGGGGCACAGGCACACCTTCCAGCTGTCACACACCCCACTCCCTCCCTGCTTGCCTTTTGTCAAGTGAATCTAGCACATGTGGTACCACATACTGGGAGAAAAACTAGTAAGTCTGACAGTCATACGCTTGATAACACAGCCATGATCTTATAATTCAGTTACATCTTTACAGAGATTCTTTTACAACAATTTGTAAGGTTGAAGGTTACCATGCTAAACACAAAGGTTAAGGGTATTTATGGGCATGGCTGCTCAGTGAACTTCAGTAATAATTGTAAAGGGACTCAGACATGTTTTGCCTGGGGTTTCTAGAAGTTTGTCAGGGGGTCCTTTTGACTTCACACAGACAAAGATAATAAAATGGCCTGGGCTGAAACACAGCTTATGGCTCACTTGTAGTCATAAGCTAGGATAATGAAGATCATTCAGCTACCAACAGGCTGTGTATCAACATAGGCAGTGTTCAGAGTTGAGAGAAGTTAATAACACAGCAAACTCTGCAACTGGAATCTGTTCATCTAATTTGCCTCATGAGACAGAAAATCGGTTGCAAGTTTTCTCTTCCTGCCTTCCTTCCTTGAGAATTCATTGGCAGAGGAAGCCAGTGCCAAACAGCCCTGATAAATCATCATTTCTGTGCACAAAACACATAATTCAGGTTTCATCACCCTTTCCTGTCAACAAGTTTCAGTTTGTTTGGGAATGATCGTTTCTATGTTACCTTCTGCCTCTGCTAGAGTTGAACCATGTTCAGGCTCAGGAAGAGAAAGTACATATAGCAAATGGTTTAGACAAATTGCCTCACTGGTAAACCATCAACTTATATTAACAAAACTTTTAAACATTTAATATTGCATCAGCTCTCTGATTTGGTTCACTATAATTTTTGTTTTAATAAAAAATTCATTTATTCTTCTCTTCAATATGTCACATTTCTGTTTCACCCACTTCATAACTGTGATGCTCTTTTACTCAAACATTTGGAGCACTTTTCCTGCCTTTTCACGGTTCCACCTCATTGGGCCTAACCTCAGAACCTTGCTCTGTTTCTCTCTGGCTGATTAACTGATGTTTCATCCCTTTCCTTTTTCTAAGGAGTAAGTTGGGGATTTTCTTTCTAAGTCACTATATGTTAATTCATTTGTATGTTTACTAATTCCGTTTCTATTTCCTTTTTGAATCTATATCCTCCCCTTGTGTTTTAGGTCAAAGGCATTATAAATGAATTAACAATTCTTTCCCTGCCTGCCAGGATAACTGCTTATAAAAGTCTGGTTTCTAATTCCTTAGAGCTGATGAGAGAACTTTGCCCTGAAGCATACAGTTTGATATTCCAGCCTGCACCCTTTCTAATGAATGTTCCTATTATACACTTACTTGTTCAATCTCCCTTTGAATCTGAGTAACATTTGACCTCTGAGATGACATGCAGAAAAAAAAAAATCCACATTTTAATCACTTCCTATTTTATTCAAAAGAAAATCTATTTAAAAAACAGACTTCCTTCCCGTGTTTCAGATATCCTGTACCTTGTTCTTCCACACTTTCATTTCCCTGTGTCTGTCTCCTGCCAGCTCTAAACAGTTTGCATCTTTTCAGTCCTTCTTCGTATAAAAGCTTTTGTAGGACTATTCATAATCATTGTCTGTCTCATGTCTTTGCATTCCTGCAGCTGGTTTTTGTGAGATGATGATAAATCTGGCTATGGGTGCTCTCAGTTAGACACATCCTTAGTTTGTAAAACAGGAAATAATACAGCCCTCTCTTATTCTCTAGGCAGACTTTTTTTGATCATCTGTGCATAATGTGAGCAATAGCTTCTTCTTGATGTCTTTAAAGTGACTGTATATGCTCTGCACCAGAGATCCAGGCTATCCAAAACTGACAGATAATTCAATCCTAAAATAATTTTTGGAATGTATACAAGGCAGAAAGAAGAGATTGACATGTAGCTACTAGGAAGAGTGTCCTTTGATATATAAACCAGACATAATTTTTCAGAATCCATTTTCTGAATCTTTCTACTTTCAAATGCCATTCTTCAAGTCAGATGTTTGCCAATTTACAACATGAAATTCAGAGCCTGTTGAGCAAGCTTTTATTCTAAACTATCATGCTGATTCTTCCTTTTAGTTATATGTACATTTCCAACACATTCTTCTTTTAATCTGATCAATAGATAAATGAACTGCCCTGAGAGATAGATATTTTTAAATGGATTCTCTTATAAAGTAAGGTATGGGTTTTTTTCAGTAGATGCTAAGCAGCTGAATTATTAATTGCACCTGGAGTTTCAGGTGCTCAGCAATTGGTCCTTACTCTCCATCAGCTTTCAAATGACATATGCATTCAATTAGATCCTTTACACCCTGTCAGTGGTAGGATTCACATTCCCCACTGTAGGATAAAGCACTTTTCATGCACTCACATCATCTCCTCTCCTTGCTTGCTTAACTCACGTGCCTCAAATCTGAGATCTTCATAGAGACAAGCGGAAAAAATCTAGAATTACCTAGCAGTACTCTCTTTAAATCATATACTAGGCTAGGTCTCTTTAAGTGAGAGGAAGGGAACCTAAGGTGACCCATTATAAAAGCCAGTATTGCAATCCTTTTCCTTTCCTCTGTGGGGTGTAGTATTCATATAAGAGAAATGTTCCTAGGGGAACATTTGGAAGGGCTTTGGAAAAGGAAAAGAATTATAGACCATGAGAAGATGGGAAAAAAGGTTAGTTATTTTTATTTCTCAACTGTTGAATTATCTTGAGAATGATAGCTACATTTAGAAAGAAAGAAAGTTTTGCCTAGGTATAAACCCATAAGAAAATACAGCAGAATAAATTGTGCAACAAGTTTAAGGAGTAAAGTTAAATTGCTAGAAGGGGCTACTTTCACTTTACTGAAGAGACTCCCTAATTTCAACGAGAAAGTTGTATGCCACGTCTGGAGGAATGCATGTTGGATTTCCATGTTATCTTTCACTAGTCTTATGAGGGGAATATTCTGAAAAGCTAATGCTAAGTGTTTGAAGGTGAATTGCTGGAATCAGTTTGAGAAAGACTTTCCTGTTTTCCTACAATCTCTTAAGGAGCTCCTAGCAAGTATGAATCTTGTAACCTTAAGTACACCTGCATGTCTAGTCCTTGGTGTCCAGGATGCAATTTCTGTAAAACTTGTACTTGAATAAGGGAGGGTTTTCTCAGTAATCTGACCTTGTGTGTCTCTGACTATGCCTTAAATAAGTGCACTTCTTTAGGACCTGGAGTGTACTGTAAGTGTTTTCCACCTTAAGCAAACCTCCAGTGAAAGTACTTTTGCTTAGGGCTCTTCTGAGTAAGATATGGAAATGGTTCAGACGAATCCTCTTTGGAGCTGAAAGAGTTGTGTGTCTGAAAAAAGGAAAACTAACGAGTAAAAGCCCCCTTCTTCCACCCTTCAGGCATTTTTTGCTGGCTAGGAGCTTAGTAGGTTTTTGGATGGGCTACTTTCCTATGTTTGAAGGCAAATTGAGGATAGTGCAACAATGCTATAGGAAGATTAACTGTGCTAGACAGATGAGATTGTGGTGACATGATGAGTTGAATCTTGGGTAAAAGGAGGTGAGAAAAAGCTCAGCTGGCTGCCAGGTTCACAAGCAGTGAACTTCAGCCCAGCCTTTCTAGCCCCACTGCTCCGTCAAGCACCCTAAAATTAACCCACAGTCCATCAGTGCACTGAAGAAGAGGTTTTCATGCTCCTTTGAGATATATGTGAATAATTAGTTGAACTTTTTTGTTCAGACTGAGTTAATAAGCTGCAGTATATTATGTGTTTAGTAGACAAGTGAAAACACAGTGGATTTCTGTTATCTAACTCAACATGGCTTCTTGTTGCTATGTGTGGGAAGCTCCTTCAGGAAGAATTCTGTAGGAAAAAAGCTCTTCTTGGCTTCATAAACCTGTAATGTGAATACAGAATTGCCTGGGCTACAATATCAGGATAATTAACAAAGAAACACCAGTGGTGAGGGAGCTATCAAATGGAGTATCTCTTAATCAGTATCGGGTCTGGTATTAATTAATGGAAGCACTAATTAAGGTTTCTATTAAACAATCTGGAAGACAAAATGAAGCATGCATTGATCAAATTTGTAGAGGCTAGACTGAAGCTACAGAATGATTGATCAAGAGATTTTAGAGCAAGAGGCAAATTTTAAATAGGGTGAGATTTTAATTTAGATGAATTTAAACAATGCACTAGAGGGTGACACTTTATAAAATGGAAGGCTGCTGATTAGAGCTCATTAACGCAAAGAACTAGGAGAGTGGGTAACAAATGGGGCCCAAATCCCAATACCATGGGTCTTTAAAAAGACAAATAGCTTTCCTGGCTGTACAGAGAGTAAAAGGTAGGTCATCTGTAGGACAGCAGCCATAAGAATATTTATTCTATGTTTCTAGTGTGGCAAAATGGGTGTAAAGCTGTTATCCATGTGAAATTAACCCTTTGATTGTGAACTCCAGGTTGGATGGTAAAGGAATTAAGTTTCTGAAAGCAATGCTGGGCTGATAGATCTGTGCACACAGCCTCTGAGAGGCACATGAGCACAGTGTGTTCCACCAGCAGCCCTCCTCTCAGCCATGTGACACCTGATCACACACTCTGCATGTGATCCATTGACTTCTGATGCATTCCTTTACTTCGCACAATGCAATGGGAGGAAACTGCTTTGGTCGAGGAAAACACAGCAGGACATAAGTGTAGAAGTCTCAGCCTCTGTCTACCATCTTATCAACCTGTTCTTTCCTGTTCCTGCAAAACTGAGTATTTGACATTATCTTCTGCCTGGGCAGGGTGAATCGTGTGAACATGAATCGTGTATCCAAGGAAAGAAGTTTTGAGAAACGGGTGCTGGGTTTTGAGCCTTATTTTACACCTGGGGTCTCTCTTCTAAGAGTGACATGATCTAGATTGAAGCCCTGGCAAAGCACAAGTACCATTGCAGCCAGTTGCTCCTCATGACTTTGTATTCTTGGGAAATAAGGAAGAAAAGCGGGAAGCAAACTGCTTCATGCGTGTTTGGGAGAGGTAGAAAAGTCTGAAAATACTTCAGCACCTAGGAGGAATTATGGACCAGTTGTCTGGTCCAATAGTTTCAAGTAAGTTCTTGGCAGCCAGACTTGTAGTGTGTGTAATTATTTGATGCCTGTGTGAATGCCTCTACACAAGAGTGCTGTCTTATGTTTGAGAAGCATTCTGGAAACTCAGGCAAATTTTCTTGCAATAAAATGAGATATTATATTTTGGCATTGCACCAGCAATGAATCTATATATTTGGGGATCAGTTTACTGGTGACATTTCTTTAACCATATCTTCTTTCTTTAAAAAGCACTTACTTTTATGCAGAATTAATGATGCCATTTGCATATCCTTAGGGGTTTTTTATCGTAATAGCTTATAATTGCACAGAGTTATAGAATAGCTGAGGTTGGAAGGGACTCCTTGGAGATCATGTAGTGCAATACCATGCTCAAAGCAAAGTCAGAAAGAGCAGACTGCTCAGGACTGATTGCAAGGCTTTGAATATGTCCAAAGTTGAAGACTCCACAACCCTTTTAGCAGCAGGTTTCAATGGTTCATCACTATAACAGTGGTTTAATAAACAAATACTTACACTTAGAACTTTCTGCATTTCAGTTTCTGCCAATTTCCTCCCGTCCTTTCACAGGGCACTGCTGAGAAGTCAGGCTCCTCCTCCTTCATATCAGCCTCTCAGGTATTTATGCATATGAAGAAGATCCCCCTGAGCCCGCCCTTCTCCTGACTAAAGAGTCCTAGCTCTCTGTTTCTCCTCCCATAATAGATGTTCCAGTCCCTAAATTATCTTCATGGCTCTTTTCTGGACATGCTCCAGTATAATCATGTCTTTTTTGGACTAGAGAGACTGTGACTGGTCATGGAACTAAAATTGAAGCATTAAAATCCTAGAAAATCTATATTAGTGATGCATGTCAAAGATAGAGTTTGCATCATTCAAAATAAAAAAAAGGAACTGGATCAAGTTTTAACTAGAATTGAATTAATAAATCCTTCTCAAAAATACAGAAAATTAGATTAGTTAAAAATGTTGGACTAACAGCTCTGCTGGAGTTACTGTTATTTATCAAAGCAATGAGGTGGCGGAAGATGGGGGAAGAAGCAAATTCTCTTTCTGACAGTACACAAAACCAAAATGCAATACTTGCTTTATGCATATAGGATATCCTTCAAGGACCCAAATGCCATGGCTTCCTTGGGATAGAGGAAGTTTGCAATGAAAGGCTTTAGGAGGCGAAGGTCTCTGGCTGAGATGCCAAGATGGCAGGAGAAGACACTTAAACAGCTCACAATGAAGAATTACACGTTGCTGCCTGTCCTGCTGCCAGCAGCTTACACTGAGTAGGACAAAGTCTATGTTTGTTGATCAGCTCCTTAAATGTGTTTTCAGGGTGGGGGCATTGTGTATATATGTGGTACCTGCACCTATATAGTTATACACATATACCTATGTAGATGCATACATATCTCTATTTTGGTGCGGGGTTTTTTTTCACTCAGTTAAAAGAGAATTATCTGGATGCTGTTTGTGGATTTTGGCTGCTAGTGATGTATTTTATTACTGTCACTAGAGAAGCTTATAATACAGGGCAGGTGTTGCCTAAATGCTATGTGGGAGATGCTCAATTCACCTTGACTGATACCCCAAGAACTAGTTGAACAAAGAGGGTCGTGCTATTCTTGTTGATACTGGATAGTTTCCAGGCCAGAGCTGAGGAGTTTAGTCTCTGTTGTTTGCTGTTTTCTAAGCACATAATCTATCATTGTTTTAGTATAAATTTGATTAATTCCTGGGTAGAGTCAAAATGTTTAAATTTCTTCAGTTTTCTTTTAAACATCATGGAATGAGAAGTGAGGAGATTTCTTTAATAAAAACACAGGGCACAACAAGAAACTGTTCTTTCAGGTGTCAGAACGCATGTTTGGAAATTTTGTCACATTATTTTACACCACAGAAAGGAGACTTTTTAACTAAAACCCTTAAACTAAAACATTCTGACAGCTGATATTGTATGTTGAAAGCTTGTCTTTGCTTTCCTTGGCTTGTTACTGCTTTTCTTAAAGGCGGTGGAGGGATGGAGAACATTTGTGATATGTACCACTGACTTACTCTTGACAGTGCAAGTATTACCTAATTAAGAAATCTTTATCTCTGTTTCAATAAAGAATTTAGGTGCTAATCAAGGAAATGTAGGATTCTGATATTTGCCAAAGCCAAGGTATGGAGCAACCAGGTGATGCTGTCCTACACTTCTGAGGCTCCATCCATCTGGATTACTGGAGGTATCTCCCTTTGTGCTCCCTAAGCACCCATATGCAGCATAGAAGGGGTGAATGTACAAGTGCCTGCTGAAACACTGTTTTTAGGCCAATCTGAAGCAGGCCTGGGGTGCTTCATTCCTCTGAAATAGCTTGGTCATGCACTTCAGAACTTTGCAAAGAAGCATCTTCAGCCTGGTATGGATTTGCAGTGAATGGCATAAACCATAACACTGTGATTTTAGGTAAAATCTGAGGTTATACCAAACAAATATGTACTAGTATATGTCATTTTAAAGCAACCACTACAGCAAAGTGGAGCACAGTGTTTTCCCCTGCTTGACTCTCTTTTGCCTATGGCTTGTGTTTTTGGTTTTACTATTCTTGTCCTTCTGCTTGTGGTGATCTGGCTTTGCAGAGCAATTAAAATTCCCATGCTACGATGTGTCACTGATCTTTGTAACATTCCCCC
>VZTE01002115.1:17806-36752 GCA_013397775.1 Eulacestoma nigropectus
CCCCGGCTTCACAGTAATGAGTGTACTTGGCAATTTACAGTGCTGACAACTCCAGTTTTCTTCCTCTGCTGCTCAGGTGGTCAGAGCCACACAAGTGCCAACAAATTTTATAAAGCACAGAAGCAGTGATTCTGACTCAGCAGGGCTTTGTACCAAAGTGAGGGCAGGAGAGGTATTGTGCCAAGAGCCCAAAATTGGCTGGCATCTCTCGATAGGAAGTGAAACAGGAAGATCACCTTGTAAGCAGGCCTGGTGCCATCCAGACAGATGGGCTGAAGTATAAGCAGCCAGTCAGTCATTTAGGAACACAAAAAGGATTTGTTGAAGGCACGTTTCCAAGCATGAAATGTCGGAATAGTTGCCTGTGTCAAGCTGCAAACCTGAAGGGAGGGATATATGCAAGTAGTGTGGGATGAGTTAACACTGAAAACAAATATGTAAATCTGTCTTGGATTCTTTCCTGAATCCATTGAAGATTTTTTTGTAGCTGTGAGATCTAGAAAGGAGGAGTGGGAGAAGAGTCCTGCAAAGCAGTATTATTTCCCTCCCATGTGGATCACCTTCTACAAACTGTGCTGGCAAGGTAAAGAAATTTTTTTTTTTGCCTCCCACAAATGTTGATGTGCAGGCGACACATAACATTCTCTGGCTGGTTAGTCTTTAGCAGCTGTATTTAATAGCTTCAGGATAAATTCTGTAGTATTTATCAAGATCTAAACAATAGAATTATAGAATGGTCTGGGTTGGGAGTGACCTTAAAATAATTTATTATGCACAGAAACACACCTTAGGAAAGACTTAAAAGACTTGGAGTTAATGGCTGTGGAGTTGTAGTGAGGACGGAATTGCTTCACTGTAATGAGAACCCAGCCCAGTGACTTTTCTGCATAAAATGTCAACAACAATAAAAGAGAGAGGGAGACATCCACCCAAACTTCCACAACTCTGAAACTCAAGAACTTAGGGTGATAATTGATGGAAATGTGCTTTTCTGCTTTTCCATCCACTACAAAAGCCAGAGAAATACTTGTCTGCTGATCAAAGGTGCAAAGTAGAGAAGGGGTCATAAAGACAAATGTAATGACTTGAAAGGAAATGAGTTTGCAGGTAAGATTCAAGACAAAGCCCCCAGCTGCAAGCTAAGCTTTATCTGGGCTTGCAGTTAGGCTCTGTAACTGGTGCCTTGCAGTTCCAGTTTAGAAAGTGGGGAATGAAAGAAAGCATTAATCTGACTGAAATCCACATAACAGGATTGTGTGTGAAACAAAAGTGAAACCAGACAGTGGCAGTCGGTGAAATATAGCTTGAGGAGGAGTGAATGTGCTGGAAACAGTAGTTTTCTAACCTCTTTACTGCAGCTGAACAAGCTTTAAGAGGCATTAGACATTAGGAGGGGTAGGAAAAAATCAGGACCTGCTATTTGATTTTTGCAGCAGAATGTTCTTACCAGAAGTAGAGCTGTTCGAGCAGGCTGCCAGGGAAACGATTTGCATTTGGTAGAACTGCCCCTCAGTTCTTGCAGCTCGCACTGCCCTTGTGGCACTTTAACACTAGTCATTTGTTGGAGGCTCTGCATTTGATGTTTTGATTTTCACCAGTTGCTCTGCAGAAAAGGATTGTGCAACAGTCGAGGACTACGAGTCTTTGGGAAGAGGCAGAAAACATGCAATCAGAACTCCAGACAGGGAAGCAGTAAGAGAAATTGCCTAAAGTATGGATAATCTGCTGCATAAGTCTGTCTTCTCCTGTTTTATAAAGCTTCCTATCCATGCAATTTGGAAACTTGTATCGACAGTGAAAGCCAAGAGGATTCAAGAAAAGGTAAAAGCAAATTAAAAAATCCCCAGCTTAATTTGTAACCCTGGGGGTAACCTAGCTATATCTTAAAGGGGAGGATCAGAAGTTTAGCTGCACTGTTTTTTAAATGTCAGTATTTGTGAGTAATGGTGCTATATAGGATTTTATGACAGCACTGTGAATTTGAAAAAATTTGCTCTGAGAACAAAAAATTTTTGATTCTGAGGAAATTACTGGACACTTGAAGTGATTGGGGTCTGAGACCATGAAGCTTTAAGTAGTCATTGCCTGCCTCTTGAGGATGATAGAAATCCATATTTCACTGCTGTCATGAGTTGTTTTCAGTGTAATTCCAGTTCATCTTGAACCATTCATCTCCATACTAGCTGGGTAAAAAAATTGTTAAACTTCCTTATATTCAAGATAGTCTTGAATCTGCTTGTTATGCTAAGGAGGCTATATTTGACGAAATTAATTCCTAAATAGGTATATAAAATAAACCAGACTTTCCCTCTTTTAACTCTTCTCTTAGCCATAAGCTTTATGCTGTGCTGTTTTCTGTTCTGTAAGGGCTTTATCTTTGCTAAGAGGTTTCCGTTCTTCTGAGATCAGGTGTAGTGGTCAGTATTTGGGCCCTTTGTCATTTAAATCTATGTTACATAAAAGGTTGCATTCTTGGCAGTAGCGCTCGTAACCTGATTTCTTAAGTGTTTTGGTAGATCATGATTTCTTGACTTAAATGCAACATGAATATCCTTAGGACAACTGAATTGTAATCTGAGGCTGTTGCTGTTTCACAAGGAAATGGAAGCTGTTTAGCATGGGCAGGGGGAGAAGGGATGAGTCTGGAATGATGCCGTCTCTGATGAATTACTGTTCCGTTTCATCCAATATGTGCTAGATATTAAGCTGTGTGGTGAGCATTCGGAAGAACTCTGTAACAAGAGCTGAAATTCTGCATTCCTGTGAAACAGTTAAACTTCTTTATTCTCTGTGTGCTAAATGATGCTGAATAGCATAATTCTCCAAATCAGAGGTCATCAGGCAAAGAAAGACACATTCCTTTGCCATGATACATTTTGGAAAAAAAAGTACCAGGGCTGTAACCGGTGGGGGGTGGGTGGGAGGGAAATCTGCTTTTCCTGTTTTGGTACAGTAATGTTCATTATTTTCTTTCTTGCTCCTAATGTTTTTACAATGGCTAACAGCTCAAGGACTACATGCTTAAAGAAACATCGTGTTCATTCTCCTTGGGTTTGTCAGATGTTGGCAAGGCTGATACTCACCACATAGTAACACTTGCTGCTTTGACTCTACAAACACAGAGTGCGGTTTTGCTCTGGAAGCTGCCCTGCATGGTGTTGAAAATAAGCTCTTTATTTCTGAGGATCACATTCTTTTATTTAGCAGGGTGAGTCCTTGGGATGGTTTGCTTAATACTGACTGAATGTCCTTTAATAAATGTTATCAGTAGATAAATGCTTTTTTCTTCAAGGGTTTTTGTTGTTTTATCCCTATTCACCCTTTACTGATCTCAGTGGGCATTAAATTAAACTCCAGAGAGCTTAGCACATGCTAACTATGCTATTGTCAAGTTCTGTTCTGATAGATTTTGTCTGATGCACATAGTGATGCTTGTCCAATCATAGAGGCAAAAATCACAAGCAAAGGATGCATGCAGGGCTAGTTGGCTATATACTTCTGGCACTGGTGCTTCCACTGCTGGAAGAAATCCGTTTAATCAAAACAAGCACTGATGTGGTTATTAGCATGTTAGTCCTGAGACACAAAGCTTTATCAATATAAAATGAACTGAATGTGGTGCTACTATTCATTGTCTTTACATTGCTTGATATTGTGCACTGAATGTAATGAGGCTTGTTGAAGAACTGCTGTTCACTGTGATGTTCCAGAAAAGTTATGCATCCTAGGAGACTTGTTCTCTGATCAAACATTTTAAATGAAATACAACATTAAAATAAGTGTAATGGCTACAATCTGAGGTTAGCTTTGCATGCTCACTTTAATGAGTTGCAATTTCCTCTGGAAACTGACAACTAAAAAATCCTGTTTACCAGTTGCTTAGAAACTGATCATCAGTAAGAGCATTAGACATCAAATATTTCAGTAAAAACTAAAGCTGGGAAATAAATGCATATTGTTCAGAAATTATAGATTCTGGAA
Organism: Eulacestoma nigropectus; assembly: GCA_013397775.1. NCBI lineage: Eukaryota > Metazoa > Chordata > Aves > Passeriformes > Eulacestoma > Eulacestoma nigropectus. Next base: position 21,788 of record VZTE01002115.1, read on the forward strand.
ATTACCACGGATTTTCATGAAGTCCAAGATATAAACAGATTATAAGAAGGACATGTGTACAGATAAGAACATCCAGACTTATACTAAGAAGGATAAACTTGCTCGCTTCAGGTATACAATATGGTTTAAGAAGACTATTTCAATACTGGCAGTGTATGAAATGTTTCCTTTCTTGGATCACCTTCTGGAATCATTCCTCACTGAACACACGAGGCCCAGGAGCATGGACTTCAGGGAGTATCAGTATGATCCAATAATGGAATTATTTATTTTCCTTATTTTTAATTCAAACTTGAATGTTTTAAAGCACATAAATCTGAAAGCTTTTTAACAAGTCTTATAGAAATGGTATTCAAATGTGTTTTGTGGCTACATGGAAGAGTTTCTTTAAGAGCAAGTGACATTTTAGCAGCATAGTTGAGTTTAGGAGGTAATTCTGGCCAAATAAGGCTTTTATCTAGACCACTATAGCTATTTCTTAGGGGAATGTGTATTTTTTTAAGAGTAATTCTTATTTAATTCTATACATTGAATTTTTCCATTAAAAAGATTATGATTAAGTTCTTGGAAGGTATGAGGTTTTTAATATTAATTCAGTCTAAGTAAGGAAATGAAACATGTCACTTATTTTCTTGTAAAACATAAAGGGCCTATTGTTTCAACATGTTTAAGAGGCCTCTCTGCTTAGATAAAAAACAATAGAAGGCAAGTATGTGGCTTATTTAATGGTGTTTATGCTGGCATGATTATCTCCTTTCCTTGAAGTAATTTTTCAATTCATTTGGCAAAGCAAGAAACGATTTTCTTTTGCCTTTGTTGCTAGAGTATATCTCATTAACATTTGAGGAAATTACTTTCCAAGAGTATTGTAAGGTTACCTCTTTCCAAAACACAGCCGTAAAACTTGGACTTCCTGTTGAAAATTCCAGCTGGACCCAGATAAAATCTTTTCCTGGAAGAAACTACAGGACACTTTTTTCATTCACAATCAGTTTCCAAAGGGCATGTGACCAATGCTAAAGGAAATGGAGGAACCATCATTTTGTGATGAGAAACCACCATCTTTCCTCCTGAATCCCAGCAGTAAACAGACATTACTTACATCCTTTCCAGCCAATACTTCTTTAGAATTATTTCTCAGCTACATACCAGCCAAAAGATGAATGCTAAAATAATTTCTCTAGCTAGCAGTTCATGCATAAGAGTGATACCATCAAAGAAGTTCTATACAGGAGAATTAACAGATGGGGCTTTGTCCTTTAGGGATACCACCAAGTGAGCTTTGGGAGTTCAGAACTGAGGCAGCACAGAGTGATTTATACATTGTGCTTAGCATTGAGAGTATGTGTCTTTAACAATTAACACAGCTGCTTTGGCAGAACCCTTTTTAGCCTCTTTTCTGAAGGGAGTGAGCTGTATCTGCCCCTTTCCCCCAGTAACTGCAGAACTCATGTATAGAGAGTCTCAAAGATGTGAAACACCCACACACTTAATGAAAATGAGGCTGGTTGGTAAGAGAGGAGGCATCCTATTAAAGCTGCCTTTAAGAGCAGCATTACATCAAAATGATCACGCAGGGGAAAACAATCAGCAGTACTTCATGCACTGGAAAAGCTCCCATCAGGACTTGTACCTCTCAAATATTCAAAAGAATAATTCCCAAAGCCTACCCTGGAAACCATAACTGAGAACATCCTTGACTCTTATCCCTGGTAGTGGTTGACTGCTGAAGCTCAGTTAGTTTACAAGTCAGTCAACCAGAGGACACCAGACTGCTGGAGACCAGGCAGAACATTCCCCTATTCATGAGAGAGCTATTGCCATTAAAATATATTTGTCTTTCTCAAGTTCACTAATCAAATTAATTTAGAAAGCAGTGACTGAATTGAGAATAGAGTTGGATAATAGCATCTATGCTGAGTTGCATTAAGTTGTCTTTCCTTCAAATCTCTGTTCTAACTGCGATGGGCAGGATTTGTAGGTCCTTCTAAGGTCTAAGTAGGAGCAGAGTACAGATCCTCTCATGAGGATGTTCCCCTAACAGAGCTTATCAGATGCTTGCTTGTTTAGTGCATTGTTCTTCTGCCTTATCTTTCGTTTTCCTCAAAAATGACAACTCTCTTTAAGTCAAGGTCTTATTTCAAAGTAACTGAGGAATTAACACTATCTTTGAGAAAGACAGTGCTCACAAAGGATGGGTCTTTATTCAAGGAGAAAAAAGCTCACAGGTTGCATGCAAATAGGATATAAGGTACCACCTTTCAATCTGTGTTTAACATCTGGAATAATTTATCTGTTGTTAGCCCATACTCTGAACTTGTGATTAGACGTGCTTCTAAAAGACTTTATACAGATGAAATAGAGGTTATAGTCCTTGTGCACAGTTTACAGGTGGAAGTTCTCTGTTACATATACAGTCAGACTGAAAGGAAGAAATAATTCCTTACAGCTTTAAAATCTACATTAGTTGAATCAAATTGGCACTGTTCAACATTGTCTGTAAATGTAGTTGTTGTATACCAAGCAGCATTAATGTAACTGAATCTGACATATGTTTGACACACAGTTCCTGAAATTACAGGACTACAGCATTTTAAAGTACACGTTTCATGTGACAATCTAAGACTTTTGCAAGAATCAGCTCTTCCAAGTGGGAAAGGCTTCAAACATCTAGTTGCTAGCCTGGAGATGAGACACTAAGGATGCAGCTAAAGGGTCTGAACAGGACAAGACTTTATCCAATGAAAGATCTGGCAGCTTTTGTTGAAATAGCTGGCACTTGATATCTGCTCTGAGATGAACAATACCTCCCACTGCACACAGGTTAACCTCTAGCTGGAAGTGATGCTGTCTCTTAGTGTGGAGAGATGTCTCTCTCAGGACATACAGGATCTGTGGTTGGTAGTGTTGTAACAGTGATAATGCTTGTATTACGGCTGTGATAGTTCAAGTGCTACTACTGGCTTACAAAAAAAAAAAGGAAGAAAAGAGAGAGGAACTCTGGCTTTTTTTTGCTTTTCTAAAGGTTTTTGTATCTCAAGATACAGGTGTAGGTGCCTCAGGTTTACAGTGTAAGTTATCTATGAAGTATATAGGTATTACAGATGACATAGTACTTCTCTACTAGGACAGCTAAAAAATCTGTATAGCTATTAATGGAAAGTTCATTGTAATGGCTTTATCATGTCTAGTTAAGTTTGTTTAGTAACAGTGGTATTTTTATTTTTTGGTATGCAAAAACCAATGTATATGTTAAATTTGAGATGACACTTTAAAAATGCTGCTTGCTTTGAATGACTAAGGCACTCTGATTTTTGTGGTTAAACAGAGGCTTGACTCATTTTTCTAATGAAACATTTTCCCTCATTTCTGTTATTTGTGTTCTGAAGCATAAAAAGCTCTGAGTGCTGTGTATCCCTGGGATGTTGTATGTCCAGAATCTAGAATACTTTGATTCTCTGGGGCTGATGGATATTAAGATGTTTAATATTTTATGCTTAAATCCATTGTGTCAAAACAGTTACTATGATCTAACTGTTCCTTGCAGTTCACAAATTCATTTGGAAAACTATAAATATTCTGATAGAGATGAGTAGCTCAGGTATCTTCTTTGTCACATTAGCTTCTCCTAAGCTCATTTAGATCAACATTTGAGAGACTGCATGAGAACAAATCCCCATTTGGTCCAATTTGGCTTTGTGCTAGACTTTCTCCTGTAGTCATATAGAAAGTCCTGTCAGCACTGTATGAACTTTTCCAAGGATATGCAGATTCTTCTTTTTTTACCCAAAGTAGATTTTCTGCTTGAATTATGATCAGTGGCATCAAAGCTTGAATGTTTTGCCTCTTCAGATAAACATCTTTGTTGAATTACCATCTTATATTTCAACCATAGGCTGGGTCTCCACTGCTTTGTGTCAGACATGACTAGACAGTTTTTCAAGCATATGCTATGTCTATCTATGTAGACACATTTTAAGAAGAGCAGGTTTTGGTGTTGCCGTAAGAAGCCAGCAACAAATACAAACCACTTGAAGAAACCACTACGCTAAGCAAGGATCCTAATTATAAGGCACTGAGCTTCTGCCTTTTTTACAAAAGCAAAAAGGAGCTCTTTTCCAAACAGAAATCAAAGAACTTACCTAGCTGCTGATGGACTGTGGCAGCTCTTGCCTAGTTGTTTATTCGAATTCTTATTTTAATATGTTGAAAATGTATTAATCTATATGGTCAATGCTTACCTATTTTTGGAGTCTAAGTTTGAGATGATCTTCTGAAGCAATCTTACACCACTGACATTTTAAATGGGATTGTATTACATTTCCCGTAATTTAGGCACTTTTTGTGACATAGACATCACATCAATCAGATATGGTCAGGTTGGATGGGGCTCTGAGCAACCTGGTCTAGCGAAAGGTGTCCCTGCCCATGGCAGGGAGGTTGGAACTAGATGATGTTTAAGGTCCCTTCCAACCCAAAAAATTCTGTGTTTCTACAGTTCTTCACTCAGGCCAGCATCATGACTGAATGGTTGCTGCTGACAGCTGTTGCTTGGGAAGGGAGGGGAGTGGGGCAGGCTGACTGGCACTTCTCAAATCTAGTGAAATGAAAAACCTTAACAGAATAGGCTGTGCAGTAGAAAGCTTACTCTCTCTTTAATCCTTAAGCTCAACTTTTACAGCTTTATTTAAGTAACTGGTAGAACAGTACATGTAAACACAAGTATGTCAAGGATTCAGCACCAAGAGAAAAGATTAGAAAACTAAGATATATTCAATTACTGAAGCTTTATTTGAGTACAAATGAAACAAATGATTTGTAACTAAAAAAAAATCTGCCTTATTCCCCTGTTTCCTCTCTTTTTCATATAAGAATATGTCTGCCAGATACAGATGGATTAGATTTAATTTTTGGAGCCTTCATGTTAGCATTTCTAATGTCATGGAAAGACAAGGAACCCAACAAAGCTTAGGGAGCATTTAAAGTTCTGAGACAGTCAAACAAAACAGATACTTGATTCTTGTTTTCTTAACTGAATTTCCTCAGCTGTGCCCTGTCAAATTAGCTTCTTGCACCATCAGATGTACCGAACAGTTAAGAGGTACTGTGCTCATGTGCACTCAGTAACACATGTATTTATTTACATTTCTTCCCAGGAAATTAGATAGAAATATAGCAGTGCTAGTTTTTTAGCATATTTTAAAAATAATCAGAGCAGAAACTGCACAAGAGGCATTAAAAAGGGCTAGGTGAAAATGCTTTTGAATGCTAGGGATTCCAGGACTGTCAATCGCAACAATTACAAAAATGATTTAGCCTTTCAAATTCTGATTTCTTTTCAGAGAAATTTCATTTGGCTTTTCTGTTCAAGTTTTGAGGTTCATGCTTTCCAGATTCTACACAACTAAAAGGATTAGAAGCCTTTTTCAGCACAGGCAGACTTCTTTGATATAATGGCACTGTTCCACAAACCAGCTTGTAATATCAAACAATATGATATTAAAGCCCAGGAAACTACAAAAGCTTAAACACAGCAGTGTTATAGGCATTAGGCTTTGGGTTGCAACCTTCCTCTGGCATTTATGCCATATCAAGTCTCTTTATGGTATTTGCTTTGCATCCACAGGAAGTAAGTTTTAGGCAGCTACAGCCTAAGCCCAGCCCTGAGGACAAAGCGGGGAACCTGAATTATTAAAAGCAATCTCAGCAATGGTGGTCGTCTTTCATAGTAACACGTGGCATTTTCACTGAGGGCTAAAATAAAAAAATATTTGCAACCATTCTATATATAGGACTCAGAAGTGCTGGCATTGCTGCTAGAAACTTTTAAACCTGACCAAATTTCATGTAGCTGATCTTTCAGCTACAGTGCTGCAAAGGGCTCTGTGTCTGAGCAGGGCTAATTTCACATGGAAGGACAGGATGTCACGCCACAGCTATTTTAAAAGGTTGCTTGGAATTACTGTCACCAATGACTAGGCTGCTTCAAAATCATTTAAATTTATCAAAAAAAAAAAAAAAAGAAAAGAGTTCTGTTCAAAGAGAAGTGCTTGTGAAGCTTGCATACCTGCAATAAATCTGGGACTCATCAGAAAATATTTGCTAAGAAGTTCCCACTGGGATCAGAAGCCATTGTGTGCAGAGTTGCAAAAATGAAGTCACTTGTTTTTTTCTTCAATGTGGATGTACTTCCTTAGGTGGCCTGGGACTTGGTGGGGGAAATGGTGGTGCTCCTTTTGCCACAAACTACAAAAGGAAATGCTGTTTTAGAGGTTTTGGCAAGTCTGAAAATGCACTTTATTTTTCCTCACCAATTTCCAGTTCTTCTGCTACCGTTCTGCATTCTTTATGCTTTGACCCTGGGAGCAGTATCTTGATTACACTCTGTAGGATGTAACAGCTTAATTGCTGCAAAGCTTAATTTATTCAAACCTAGCTCTCTCTCTTTAGATATCACAGTGAGGCTATGGTTTAGGATAAAACAGACTTTATAAACAGGAAAAAGTGCAACAGTAAGGTTAGTTTATTCTGCATCCTTTATAATCTGTCCCTGAAGTGAAAAACAGCATCCCACTGTACATAAATGTTGAAGATGTGAAGCTGTAAACAACCAAAGATCAACTTTTGAAAAAGGGAAAACAATTGGGAGTGAAAATTGTGGGAGATATGAAAGATGAATTCTTAAAAGCATCTGGCTTACTGAAATCTGTATCTACTGAATAAAATAATCCAGGAATCCTGTTTTGCAACTTCAAGAGAAGCAAAATCAAGATTTTGGTTCTCATTGCATACACACATAAGTAATTTCTGATTAATCCATGTTGCTACTACAATGTCAGAGGCTTCCTATGATTGTTTTGCTTTGTTTTTTCCCTGGATGGATGATTTTCCACAGGTGAATGACTGATGAATCAGAAACATTTACATCTTGGTATCTTTTTATTTCAGCATATTAAATAAGTCATAGATATATGGCTGAATAGATATGTTATTTGATACAATCTAATAATAGATAAACTAATGATAAACAGATTTATGATTAAGTAAATCATAGCTATAATAGGAATCATAAAAATATAAAATGTACAATATATTTGATGAGATGTGATACGTATATGCTCATAACAGTATCTTAATACAACTTAAGAGAATCTTCTGACCTTAAATATATTGTATGACATATGAAAGATATAGGATAGAAATCATGACTCTCATTAGATATCAAAATATTCTGGTCAAGTTTTAAATAGCATATAGGAAATTCAGTGTTAAAATTTACCTTAAGCTGAACTTCAAATAGGAAACAAGATTTTCGTTGATTTATCACTACCAGTTTCTGTACTCTATTTATAGAGTTGTATCCTCAGAACTCAACAGATCTGGATTAGGCTGGAGGCCTCAAAGATGGAATGGGAACTGCCTAATTTTTTTCCTGAATGAGAAATGTTTTGGTTTTTTTTCTTCCTTCTGAATAGGCAGTTGTCATGCTGAATTGTACTGAATGTCCCCACTAGCCAGATGGTGGGGAGGAGGGCCTACGATACGAGTTTCGACTCTTTTTAAATTAAATCCTCCTCTGGTGCTTCTTGGCTTGTTGCAGATGCACAGAATGCAGCTGACGTTAGCTGCTGAATTACTGGGAGATGGAGGGGCACCTTAGGGCCCTTTTAACCTTCCCATTGCGACAGCCTGCTAGAATATACTCTCCCAATTTATATGATATAGCTGTAGGGTTTGTCCCTCCCATATCCACTCCTGTCACTTTCAGCTGGGGCTGTATCCAACCTTTGGTGATGCATGGACTGAATACGTGATCTATTATTTAGAGTTAGGCTACTAAAGATGGTGATGTTGCTGGGTAATATTTTAGTACCTATTTTCAAGGCAGACAGGAGCCTTCTGTGAAATGTGTGTTTGCTTTTTAATTCCCTTGTGCTGAAGTTTGATATTCATTAGCAGTGGTAGGGAAACACTCCTGAGCACTTGCTCCCACCTCCACTTTGTCCTAGCACAAGCTTGTGTAGTTGGATAAGGAATGAGGTCGGAACAACCTTGTTAAATTTGGGTATTTTTTCTAAGTGTACTTTATTAAGTTTCTAAATGTTACATAACCTGTGTGTACAGTTTTTATTCCTCCCCCTGCATCCTTATTGTTGACTTTGACTAAGAAAGCATCTGAATATAGATTTAGTCTTTCAATTCATCAGTTGGGGCTATCTTAAAAGTTAGGGGTCTTTACGATAGAACACATAGTTGGAATAGAAGCATGCTACATTAATTGCTTTTATCAGTAACCTTCACCAGCTTTAAAAATGTGACCTCAGACCACTCTTTTTAAGACATAAGGGAGGAAAAAATCCTCTGTATATTTGACTTCCATTTACATACAAGCTGTATTAATACTGAAAATAAAAAGGTGTATGGGCTCTCCTGTAAAACAAAAGTTTGTAACAAATTCCTCCCAACCTGAAAAGCTGCCACATGCTTTCACTTGATAATATTTTTTGGCTCTGAGTCTGAATAAAATTTCACAGCTCAACATATTATGCTTAAATGTGTTATCAAACAAATCATCTTATTCTTGCCAGGAGCTGAAATCCTATAACTATGTAAACATCTGTTTATTAACTGCCAGCTCCTTACTGAGTATTACCTTTACCCTGTTCTGCTCTCACCCATGGTCTTGAAGAAGAATTTCCAAGAGAGACTTGGCAAGCTTACTTGTCGGTAATATATGCAGCATTCCTGAAATTCTTGGCACATTAGCCTTGAATCAACTCAAATGAAAGTACTTTGCTATTGCTGGCTTTTTTAGCTGTTTATAGTTTCATTGTTGAAAAGTCTTTATTCTCCACCACAGACATCTTGCTATAACATAACTCAAATAATTTAAAAGTAAATGGGATGCCTTCTCTGCCGTGTAATAAATTGCAGTACTCCTTCAGAAAGACATAAACATTTACTAGGGAAGAGTTTTCCATCTTCTGCTGTATTCAGGCCACAAAATGATGGTAGCTGCAGCTGGCAATGCAGAGGAGTGGAGCCTTTGTCCTGTAGCGGACATCCTAACAAGGCATTTTGCCTGCCTCAGCCAAGACTTCCAATAGTAACTTGCTTCACAGCATATTCCAATTATAGAGCACATGTTCCTTGGCTGTCTTTTACAGGCAATGTGAAACTAGATATTTACTTCCCAAAATGTCTCTGGAAATGTGAAGCCTCCAGTAGATAGGATAGAGGCACTTGTGAGAGCTTCCACATTAGTAGTGAAACTTTTACTGGAGTAGTCAGCTTTGAAAACAGTCACTGAGGGTAAAACAGAAACAGCTGAAGAGCTCTGGGTGTCTTAAATAAAGGGAAGGGAAACCTCTCTGGAAAATGTGCAATTAATATTTTTAACTATTTCAGAATAGTGCAGCTGAAGGAAGAAATAGCAGGTGAGTATTGAATATGTGCATGAGATGGAAGATATAAGAGAAGAAAAGTATGGAAGATTAAATGCAGGTTTGAGATAAATTGAGAGCTATGGTCAGAAAATGAATTAATTTAGTCTTTCCCTGAAGGATAGATAAAACCTGATTTTCTTGAATGCTCTGAGTATACGTTCACAACAGTTCAAACTGATTAAAGGTTTTAGTCCTGTGACTGCTCCACACTGCCTTCCTGCACTAGTTCTTGGAGTCCAGCACTAGAGCCTTTTTTGAGGTAGGCTTTCTTCTTGGCTAGATCAGTCCTCCTGAGCTGGGTTACCAAGAGAGGAGAGTGTCAGGGCCATGTAGAACTTGGCACCAGCAAAAGGGCAATCACAGAGTTCTGATTTTATGTCAACTTAAACTGCAGTGGTGCTGCACCCCTTCTCTGAACGTAGAATATTGGTAGGGATGCTGCTTAGGGATGGGATGACAGGGTTAAATTCAAATGGTTTAAAAATCAGTGAAACATAATTTAAGACTGCCACAAACCAAAGTTCCTTAATTAGCGTAATTGCACAGTGTCAAGACAGGGCTGAGCTAAGGCAATGTGAAAATGTAGTTATGTTTCTTACATCTTAACATGCTCAGAATTATAAAATTAAATGAGCACTTATTTCCTCTGGGAAAACGATAATTTTTCTTCTTTTAAACTTGAACTGATTTTATACATACACACACACACAAACATTTGAACTTTAGGTGGAATTGCCTTGGGTTTTCCTCTGGAGAATTCTATTTGGAGATGAGGTGATTGCTTGTATCTGCTATCAGTTGAACAGCATGGATGGAAAGGATGTGGAGATGAAATTTGCAACACAAGCTTTACAAATGATGTGCCATTTAAAGTGTGTAAATGAGAAGCTTCAGTATCATCCCTGCCCTGTCCTGACTCCAGTCATACAAATACTCTGTAGAGGACTGTAAAAGCACTGGTGAGTTCTTGACTTCCAGATGAAAGACAACAAAAAATGAGATTAAATCAAATGAAAGTCTGTCTTACCAGAAGCAAATTTTTTTCTTCCATGAAAGTTAATTTATGCTCAGTGTATTGAGGGCTGTTTGAATTATATCTAAAGCAAAGTAAGCAAGCAGTGGAGAAGCCTGTTTTGACAGAAGGATCATATATGAACCCTTTCTGACCCAAACTGAAGTGCTATAGAAAGCTTTGTACATATTACAATACTATCAGAAAAATGTCTCTTGTTATAATGTATAAATAAATTCTCATGAGATAACAAAATTTGTAATAGATTTCAGTAACATTACTCAACACTGACAGACTTTAAACAAATGCATCTTCAGAAGGATTCTATAAAAGGATACTTTAAAAGGATCTGAAAGCTCACTTGTTCAGGGCAACAAGTATTTCAAGTGCTGTTATGGTCTGAAAAGTAACTTCAACAAGATTCTATGTAATAAATCTCTAATCTGTGAAGGATGCAGTTATAGGTATCCTTGTTATGTTTAAAATACATTTTACTGATTTGGTAGTGCTGTAGCACAAGGGAGCCATTGAGATGAAGCTGAATTGATTGAGATCCCAAAGACTAAACCAAACTTGAAGTTCAGCTTGCATATAAACAAGCTGCAGGTTAAGGCCTATCTGTTTAATGCCATCAGACTGAATTCTCCCTTCTTTGCTTCCAACCGATTGATGGCACTTCCTGGAATGTAATGTATTTACGACTTTTTAATTTTTCCAAGCTTCCCAGAGGCCTTTAATTGTTCTGAAGAAATAGAAAAGCAGCTAAAAACAGCCTTTTGGGTTGCTTCTAGTTTCGTACAGAAGCTATGTATGCTTTTTTACAGCTGCCTATTAAAAAACCCAACAAGTAAACAAAACCTAGACAGCCAATTCCTTTTATCAAATCATTCATTTTTAGCCCTGAAAGCCCAAGGGAGCAGAAAAAGTACTAAAAGCAGCAGTGCCTATTCATGCACCCCACACCTGTTCCACCCTCTCGGCTGTGCCAGAACAACCACTTCTGATTTAGTTAGAGAAGTCTATATTCACTGATGTGCTGGGTTATTCCAGACATGAATCAGTTCCCACATGAACTTAGCTGTGGGTTAGCTTGGAGTTGTGGGTCTAAAATAATCTAGTGGCTGCTTGCTGCTGACAGTCCCTCACAGAAGGCAAAGTCTGACTCGGCCATTGATAGGAGGTAAATTATGAGAATTCTGTGGGGAAAAGGACAGGGAGGAGATGGGGTGGTGGTGGTTGAGTAGCAGGAACTCTTTTTTGTTGATGCAGAACACTAAGGTGGTGCTGTGTGGCATTGAAACCTGGCAACACAGGAAGATAAGGCGAACACCGGGGGCGGGGGGCTGCTTAAGTTGCCATTGAACGCTCATGAAACTTCGCTCTCCTGAATGCAAAACATTTTCCAGAAGGTTTGCTTGCTTTTCTGAAGTATTTTCAGAACTGTGAACTAGAAAGAGAAAATGCTGAGCTAACAACCACCAGTGTTCAGTCTTTTTCCCCCCAAAACCTATCAGTATTGCATATCCTTTCAGATACTGTTTTTTAAAAAAAAGAGATTCCTAACTGTGACATTTAAGGACTGTTTGTGTACATTTTTCTGGTTTGTGTACATATTTTCAGTGGAATTATTTGTTTGGGCTAGACATGTTTGCTCATCGGAAATTCAGAGAAACATTTTATCGCAAGGTATTTTTTTCAAGATTAAAAGAAGTAAAACAAATACTGTAATTTGTGAATACAACTGGCTACAACAGGTTACTGTAAGAAAAGCCTTTTTTTAAATTTCAGACTTATCTCTGCAATCATATTTTAATAACGTGCTTTGGTTTGCCAAATGATGCCTTTGCCACACACTTTAATGACACTTCCGGAAGATATTATGGCTGTCCTAATACTCTTGTGTATCAAGCTCACATTAAGGATGGGATTTTGAAGAAAAAACATTTAGCAGCAGCTGTAAATAAAATACTTTGAGCATTGTTTAATAAACAGCCACTGTGTGCAGGTGTGGAATATGACAGAAAATGTAATATAATTTTCAAGGATGGATATAGTCCTTGTATAATGCTGAACAGGCACTTCCCAGCTGCCTGGCAGCATCACAGGCTGTAATATTGGCAGATGTACATAATGTGAAAGAGATTAAGTCTCAAAGATGAAACTTTTTTCATTGTTGCTATAGAGTAGGACTTGCTTTTGACTTCTCGTGAGATACGTGAACACAGAATGTTTCTTAGTATGCAGACTGTCACAGATATTTAGGTCTCAATTGTGAACAAGCTCAGTAATGTTCAGGAACTCCCAGTCTTCTCCCCAGAATTTTTCACAATGTAAAGAAGTCCAAACTTCGTGGGTGTAAACAGTATTAGGACCTACAGGTTTTGGGTTTTTTTCTTCACGAAATATTTACCTAAGTTTTTAATATTTAATAATAACATATGATATTGAAAGCAAGAGCTACCTGTTTTAACAAAGTAACTAAATGTTTTTCTTGTTGAGTGCATCAGTTTTGCACTGAAATTGTGGCATTATAACTGTGAGCATGTCATGAGTATCTTGGAATGGTTCTTAGTTTGACTTACATACAAGTTAACAGAAATGCTGTCTTGGAGGAGAGTCACTGCTACTTCTAATGGGATACTTCATGGAGTAACCATGGAGACACTCAAGTAACATGTCAACCATATGGGACAGATCAGAAATTATGTACTAGGTAATCTCAAACTATTAACCTGCCTGTTGTCATCTTAATTTCCTGAATGCAAATATCAGGAGCCTTTACTTTAGGGCAACACTTCTAACTCTTCTTTACCTCTTAAAATATATTGACAAATCTCTATTATATTAGCACTCAAAGTTATCTTCAAGAACTTCAAAAGAAGCAAAGATGCTCTTTACCTTCAAGAGGCATGCTATTATGGGTTGTGAGATTTATTTGAATGTTAAAATTCAGTTCTGTTAAAGGTTGCTTATAAACTGACAAAGACTGAGTTTGGTTTCTTCTGCTCCTTAAGAAAAACAAAGCCAAGGTGACAGGTCGTTAATCATGAGATGTCAATGCAAGTGCTTTTTTCATACCATTTTGTCACTGCTCCTTTAGAAATGGGATGTAAAGCCTACAATTAGCATGTCTTCATTAGTTTTTGACCTTGAATGTTGAAAGGCATTTTGTTCTTATTAGTAGTGTACATCATACCTTAAATTAAAATTAATCATCTCAGTGGAAGTTACTTTTACTTAAAAACTTCCCCAGCCAAAGAGTTCAGCATTGCAACAGTAGTTTCAAGTAATATTCCTTTGGTATCTAGATGAGCTTAATCGAGTTGATAAACCATTTTATTTCCCCCAGAATTTAACAAGTTATTAGGGTTGGTGGTTCCATGATTGGTAGCTAAAACCTACCTTTAAAAGTAGTTACGTGATACGTTTTCAGATTTCGTATTTTTTGGCTAACATTTACAAGAATATGATAATGTGGTGATGCAAAACCAACCAGGGCTATCAGCCTAGCCTGGCTGTACTGTAACTCTAATAGGAGCCACCTAAGGCCTTAAGATGACACTGGGGGAGATTCTCATTATTAGAAAAAAAATTTCACTTTTAGGGTGACCAGGCATTGGAATAGGCTGCCAAGGGTGGCGGTGGAGTCACCATGCCTGGAAGTGTTCAATAGGAGCCTGGATTTGCCACTGAGTGTTACGGTTTAGTGGTTTAGGGGTCTCGGTGGTAGTGCTGGGTGCACAGTTGGACTGGATGATCTTAAAGGTCTCTCCCAGCCTTGATGATTCTGCTTCCACTCCATGTGCGTGACCGCGGTTCTCAGGGGAGGGCACCAGAGCAGCACGCTGAGGCGAGCGGGAATGACGGGGTTTTTTCCCACGCCAGGAGGGCTGGGTTTGGTTCCAGGCGCTAGCGCCGGGCCCGGCGGGGCCGAGGGCACGGGCCGGGCCCCTCAGCACAGCCCGGTGCTCCTCGCTCCCCGCGCCGGCCGCTCAACGCCGCTCCCGGATCCGCCTTCTCGCGGCACCGTGCCGCTGCTGCCTGGCCGGGGGGCGACGTGGGCACGGGGCGGGCGCCTCCATGGCTCCCTGCAGGGGCTGGGCGTTCACACGCGTTTATTTTCAAGCGCACCGCGGCTCGGCTCCCGCAGCCTGCGGAGCTGCCCCGTGAAGCCGCTCCGGGGTACAGCGGGCCAGCCCCGCGCGGCTACCAGCGGGGAGCGGGCGCTGCCGGCGGGGGCGGGGGCGGCGGGCGTNCCGAGGGGGCTGCGGGCGGGGGTCGCTTCGGGCAGGCAACGCTTCCCTTCCCCGCTCCTTGGTCTCCCGCCTGGCGCTGAGGATGCGGGGTGCGGGCAGAGCGGGGAAGGGGGGTTACGTGGGGTGAGGGTTTATTTTTAGGAGCGAACGCCCCTCCCCGGGCGGGACGAGGCTGTTGGAGGCGCTGGTGGCGAGGGGGAAGCGGCGGCGCTGCTCCTCCGTGTTGCTGTAGCTGCTGGGCGGCTGATCCT
>VZTE01002115.1:38025-121545 GCA_013397775.1 Eulacestoma nigropectus
CCCGGTATGTCATCACTGTTCTTTGAAAGTAGGTGGGGGTTTAGGTGGCTACTGGATTTCCTTCGCTGTAAGCTGTTACATGAGATGTTATGTGCTCCTTTTCCTCCCACCCCAAGACAAGGCTGCTTTTTTAATAGTTTGACTTGAATGAAGAACTGAATTGAGATTGTGGAGTAGTCTTAGGTTATTTTTTATGGTTGGATATTGTTCTGTTCTGAAATATGATTGTCGTGGATGACTGGAAAGTTGTAGTAGTTGTGAAGTGCAACCCATGTTGAAAACAATGTAGGTTGCTTTCATCTGGCATTTCAGAACTTTTTTCTAACTTTAAAACCATGTTAGAGTATTTTAAATTCTATTGATCACATCTTCCAATTGGATATTTGTAAAAAAGAACGGGGACCTTGTTAGGTGGCAGGAATTTTGAAGTGCACAGAGCACCTCTGGAAGACTGGTCTTTGTTTTTAGAGGCTGGATAGCTGACAGAAGTGGGGTCAGTGCCTCTGCATTTCAGTCACTGTTCCAAGTGAAAGGGTTTTGAATGGGCAACGCCCGGGAGCGGGGGAAGGCAAGCGGAGATAATACCATTGAATAGAATTACACTTCGGGGGGAAAAAGGTATCTGTGTGCCAAAACCCAAATGGCAGAAAGACTTTTAATGCCTTATACTTCTGTTACCAAATAAATAGTATATCATAGATGTAGTGTGCAGTCGACTTGTGTGTGATAGTGTGGCTCATTCTATTATTCCAAATGCACAAAGATGGCATTTCTTAAGGAATAAATAAACTGTGCATAAAAATTAGTAATATTTGTATGATAGGAATAATATTAAAAAAGCTTTATCTAGGGAAAAATACTTTAAAATATGATCAGATGCATATTTCAAAGGCAGAAATAAGGGCTATGGTTTATTGAGGGTTTTCAAAATGGGGTAAGCTTATGGGAGTAGGAGAAAATGATGTATGATAAAAAGACTGAAGTGATTCTCTGAACACATTAATTACTTCTTCTCCTCTATTTCTTCTCCCACATCCCTCCATTTCATAATTAATTGAGTCTCCAGATGGACATGGTTATTTACAACTGTGTACTGTCTGTTTTGGTGTTCTTGGTATTTCTGAGCCCTTCTTTTTCTATCAATTTGACATTTTGAGGCAGCTAGACACCAACAGCTTTCACATTGGAACTTTTCAGCACTCTTGAGGTTCCTTAATGTATTTTCTCCTGGTGACAGCTGAATAATCTTTGTAATCTTGTCGAACAAAGATTGCATTTAGAATATTTTTAAGCTTTTTTTTTTTCATCAAGTATGTGTTTGAAAGGTCTCTTAGGTTTGGATATTGAGCAAGAGATGGCAGATTGTTGGGGGTTTTTTTTCCCTCCTGTATTTGAATGAATATTCAAGATTGGGAAGTGATGAGTTGGTTTGGAAAATGGCTGTTTTCCTGTGTAAATTCAGTACTCATAAACAGTATTGTGTGTTTATGTCCAGGCTAGTTAATGTTTTGTCTTGAGACTGTGGTTCCTGTTTCTTGTGTTGGGTTGATTGAACTTCCGCAAAACTTCATGTTTCTCATGGTAATGAGGAACAGAGAATTTCCCATAATAGAGAGATTTCTGCTTGATCATAAAACTATGAGTTAGAGGAATGATGTTTGTATTTCCATTTGGAAAGATGGAATTTTGTGACTTCCATTAGAGGAGCTTTTTTTTAAATTGTAGGCAGTTAGGGAAATCTTGCATAGATGGAACATAATTTTGTAATTTTTAGATCTCTCCATTGGTACCTCTGGGCCATTTGAGGTAATTTTCTGTAGTGTAGTCTTAAATATTCTTCTTCCTCTTATCAGCATCCTTTAGACTGTGACTTAGGCTGTTTGGATGAAGATTGTCTTGTAGAAGTCTGCCTTTTAGCAGAAAAATAAACAGTTTAGGTTTCCTAGACTTTGAGCTTCTTTGAGGTCAGACTATGACCACAAATAAAAATTGTTAAGTAGGAGTGTTATTTTGTTATCAAGGCCTTAGGTAGTATTTGTTTTCATATTGTTAAGAGCCTAATGGAAGAGGTCAAAGTAACATTTTCCTGAAAAAAGATTTTCCCAAAATCATATGGAAGGTTGGTACAAAAATTCAGACCAGACTTGCTGCATGTAATAAAACATTGTGTGGTGATCCAGAAATCCTCCTTAATCCTCATTGTTTCGAGTCCTGGTTAATTTTAGCTAATCTTCAAAGATGATGGTTAACTTCAGCCTATAGCCTGTAGTAATTTCAGGATAATTTTGATGATTGAATGAATGGGGAGATACAAGTGAAGACTGTTTTATTTCTTAGAAAAAGGTACTTTAGTTCTTCATAAAATCCTGACAAATTAATAATTTCTCTTTGTCTTGTGATTGAAGTGCAGTTGAATTTCCTACTGAGTTTCATGGGTGGTGGTTTTTGGTTTTGGTATTTTTTTTTAAATGATGAAAATGGGCTTCGTTGCTAAACTATCAGATTGAAGATCAGTGAATAGATTTTGGGTTTTGGGGGCAGTGAGTTTAACACCCTGGACTGGCTCATCATGGATTAGGCAGCTGTAAGTACTAACGAAGGGGTGGAGCATGTGTACAGACAACAGAGGGGGAAGGGAGCCTGTGGCAGCAGTGGCTTGAAAACAAACTAAATGGTTCCAGAGTGGCATCATCAGTTGTTCATTAAGTAATATCCAAAATAATCAGATTGAAATTTGCAATGGAAAATGTTGGAGATTCTGAAATGGACTTGGTGTTATCACAGCAGTTCAAGTTCCTTTTGGAATGTAGATGATTTCTAAACAAAATAATTGGTGAAACGAGAAATATGATATTCATTGATTACAGTTGTTTATTATCTACAGCTTGCAGAAAGCTAGAAACCAATACTTTACACTTATGTTGGCAGAAGTCACATTTTTTTAACTTGGAGGTTAAGGTGAGAGAAGAGAATTTTTCTTTCTTTTTTTTAAAAAGAAGTGGGAGTCTTCACTAAAGACCAATTCTATTCCTATATTTAAGCAGTACTTTGATAACTTAACTGCTGAGTTAATATAGCTCAGCGTTGCATTAGAAACATGTATTTCCTTTCTAAATGAACAGTCAGTCATCTTTTAATCTGTTTGGTTGATGGAGCATTAGATACTTTTTGCCTTTTCTTTCCCCTTTTTTCCATACAGGTAAGTTGGAAATGTAAATGTATAATAACCTAGAAGTGATTTAACATGGTGTCAGTTTGAGTTCAGATGTTGCAGAATGTACCTTTAGTTATTTTGCTCCCTTGTAACTTCTTTACTTGGAGAGTCTGTGGCATAATCTCGTGGTGGGTCAGGAGAAGCACTGCTGTAAGGAAGATGCAGACAGTTCCTAGGGCAGCTAATCCAACAAAAGAGAAACATTTTCGCTTGTTTCTTTTTGGTGAAGAGTGACAAATACACCGTGATTTTGAGCATCTTGGGGTGCATTTCTGTAAGACTGTATAAGAGAGTCTGCTTATTGCTGAGAGAAGATCCTGCTCTCACTTGTGTTCCTGCGCTAGTATTGTGTTGACTCTCATGGTTGTTGAGTCTGTCTGGCTTGCTGGCTTGGCAGAAGGTTAGCCCAGCCCTTCCTTCCTCTTGCCCTTGTTGGGCAGCTTTCTGTTCAGCTGGAAGATTGAATGAGTTCATGAAGTCTTCAGGTAATGTTGAAAATTGTGAGGGACAGAGGAGCGAGACCTGTTAGCTTGGCTCAGTTCCTTACGTAATCATAGCTTCCATTCAGTATCAATTCACCCACAGACCATGGTGGAATTTTGCAAGAGTGGCATAAGTTAATAGATAGATTTTTAGTTGTGTTTTGGTGAAAGAGTTCAGATGATACCTAATTGACACTGGGTGATAAAATTGACATTTGCAGTGTGGTTTATAGAAGCTAGAAGGAATGATAAATTTACAATACAGAGAAGAGAGGGAAAATAAAATACAGTAATCAAGGTATAAATTTGGGACAAGCATCTGTTTCTAGTTATTTGTTTTGTAAACATTCTGCTCTAAACAATTAGAAAGGATAAAATGGATAATGGGTTAGCAGATGCCATCTACAGAATCTTTTACAAAGGCTTTTAAAACATTTTTAAGTCATAAATTTTCTGCAGCACTTTTTTCTGCATACATAATTCACAAAAAAGAAGCTTTGTGAATACAGTGTTGCTGCTTTCTTGATACTAATAATAAGAAAGCTTATTACCATAAGTCGAGTAATTATACAGTGAGTTATGTTTGCATTTAAATTGACACTGACACTTGCTTGGTCCTGAGAAGTGTTGTAAACAGTAAGTTCAGTATTTTTTTACTTAGAAATTTATTTTGTTGTGTTATGAAGTGACTGCATAGCTGTCAAGGGTATAATCAACTATGGTGTCTTGAAGCGTCTTTATTTTAAACAAATAGTGGGAAAATATTTTTATTGGTTTTTTTGCTTAATACCATTGTATGGCAACTAAATTCTGCATGTCATGGATACATTAGTAGCATATCACAGGGTGATAAAGTTTTCATTTTAGTGTTTGCCATTCAAGTGCCGTCCTTGATTCAGAGAAGCTCAGCACTTCAGAGTATTATGAGATACAAGCAGACTGTTGGAGAGCAGCCATATGATCTTATTTCTAAGCTTGAATGTTCTCTTCTAGAAAGTTAGTGACTCTCTGGCAAGATAAATAACTGATACTTAGATCTAAAGTTTTTTGGCCTTTAGCTTCTAAAAGGCTTCCTGTGAATCAGGATTTCAGCTGAAGCAGGAGCTGTTTACAGTCAAACGTGGTATGGCCAGCAGTACTCTCTTCTTGGGCAATGAGTTCTGAACTGATCCAGTTCTGTTATACATAAACTTTGCTTTCATCGAGGCACTAGCATTGATTTGATCATTTTAGTGTATGCTTAGGATTGTTTATCTTTTTGTTCTTCTGATTAATAAGTAATGACAAATGTAAGAAATGTTCAAGCAGACTTTTCCGGTGTTCAAGGGGTTTTTTTGAACAGGAAGATCAAAAACTGAATATTTTGGCCAACCAGCTATAGATGGGTCTGATGTGTTTGTCAATGCCTTTTTGGTAAATGATGCCACCTCCAGGCTTTCTGCATTGAGGCTTTAAACTCATCATAGTATATCCTCCAGAGTATGCATAAATGCTCTAAATGGTAAATCTTTTGTAGAAATGAAATTGAAAATGTGTTCGGCATTCTTAAGTTTCCACTATATTCTACATTCAATAAGTGAAAGGAAGATAAAGTGATGTTGGAGGTTTAGTTGGATTTTTTGTTGCCATTACTCTGACAGTCCACAGCACTGCAGCCAGGTTAAGGTACGATTACTTTTGTGAAATGTTTTCTCTAGCTAGAGAGCGGCAGTTGTCACTCACAAGATTTGCCAAATAACCACATGGTGTATACTGTGATTACAGCAAACTGCCCATCTTTACTCTTTGCTGGTAGCCTCAGTTGAACTACATGTCCTACTGTCTGTTTTTTAAATTAAAGAAGACATGGGGAAACATCCTGAAAGAATAAAATGTATTCCAGGTTGTGGAGACATGTTTCTCGGAGAGTGTTCTTGGAAAGTATTTTTAGGACTTGAAAATAGTTCTTAGCTTTATAGACTATTGTAGAGTTAATAAATTGCATGTTAAATGGAGCATCTTAGTCTTTATTACATTGCCTGAAGTATATGGGGTTGGGGATAGGTCGCTTAAATATTTTGTGACTTTTAAGCTAGGACAAGCCTTGAGATTTAAAATGGTCAGTGCCAGTATTCAATTTCTGTTTCTTAGTTGATCAGAAATGCTGAAGTGTTGTGTATCAAGGAGTATGGTTCTGCATTATGGTTGTTTTGTGGCCATAGTGAAAGTCCTAAGCACTGCTGAAGTGGTACTGGAATATGAGGCAGGGGGTTTTTCAGGTTTAAAGGGCAGCTTAGGAGGTTGTTCTCATAATTTGGGTCTTTATATTTCTTTGGTTAATGGGTGATGTCTATTGCCCATTTTCTATAAAGTATTATGAAATTATAATAGCAAGGGGCTGAAACTATGTGACCTCCCAGAATAAAATTACTCTGCAAGGAGAACTCATTAATGCAAATTAGCGTTTCTCTTTCCTTCTGGTTTTTTTAGAGTAAAAACTTTGCTGTGTGAACTTCCTTTGATGTGGGGGATCCTGGTAAATGTTTTAACTAAAATAATGTTGAATAGGAGCAAATTTTTTTTAACTGTTAGAATGCAGGGTTGCTGCAGCTGTTTTCCCAGAAGTGAAAAATCATCACACTTTTCCAGAGGAGTACATTCAAAAAAAGACAGTAGACAGTAACTTCAAAGCCTTCAAAAAGTATTTCTTTTTCTGAGTAAACAGTGCCTGGTAGAAAACAAGAAGCTCACTATTTTGCAGTCTTCAATCTTTCGTGGGGTGGGAAGGGACAGCTCTTTGCAGTGACAAGTAAAATATTCTTTTTGCAAATTGGTTGTGGATGTTGTGTTCAATAAGTGTTGGCACTTCTTGTTCTAAAAAACCCAGTGTTAATTCCCATGGAGATATGTGTCAGAGTTTAATGCTCTCTGACCAGGTTCTTTTAGATAATCCACATAAGGAGGGTGCAATACTGAATGTTAGGGCAACAAAGCTGGTGAAGGGTCTGAAGCATAAGTCCTATGAGGAGCAGCTGAGGGAGCTGGAGTTGTTTAGCCTGGAGAAGAAGAGGCTCAAGGGAGACCTTATTGATATCTAGAATAACCTGAAAGGAGGATGTAGCCAGGTGTGGGTTGGTCTCTTCTCCCAGGCAACTCATGACAGGACAAGAGGACGTAGCCTCAGGTGGTACCCAGGGAAGGTTTAGGTTGGACATTGAAGGAATTTCTTCACAGAAATGGTGATTACACATTGGAATGGGCTACCTAAGGAGGTGGTGGAGTCACCATCCCTGGAGGTGTTTAAGGAAAGACTGGATGTGGCACCCTGTTCTGTGATCTAGTCAACATGGTGGTGTTTGGTCATAGGCTGGGCCCTGATCTCAGAGATGTTTTCCAGCCTAATTGATTCTGTGATACCAAATGTGTGTGTTTGAAGATACTTGATGTTATGTGGGGTTTTTGATTTAGCAGAATGATGCATTCATATTATGTTTTTAGTATATTTTATAAGTATAGTTTGTAATTAGCAAAATGTAGAAATTGCAATACACAGTTCAATCACGATACCGATGTGATTCCCATTTCCTGTCTCTATAATATCTGCACCATTGTGATGCTGGGCATCCCTCATCTCCAGAAAGGATCGTGTGGATTGAGACCCCATATGATGCTCTTTGAAATTTTGTCAGTGGTTCAGTGCATGTGTTCATTGAGCAAAGTGAGCCTGTCCAATATGGGGGGGATGCGAACTCAGACATTAGCATTCTTTTGGTGAAACTGGGGAGAAACATTGACACCACCAGTTGATCCACTCAGCTGACTGAGGTGTTTATCCAAAGCAAAGGCCACCCTCCAGTCCCACTGTGTAGAGGTCAAGTCAGCCTCTTTGGAACAGCTGTGGTTTGTCACACCCTGCATTATCTCCTGAGCTTCATAGGTGCTTCACCCTTGCGCATCTCCTCCAAGCCTTCTGTTACAGGGCTTTATTGGTCAATCACTGTACTCGAGTATTTATTATATCTAAATTTACAGGGATTTGAGGCTCATTTGAGAAGTTGCTAGTTGAGAGTTATCACAGTTGGTCTTCATGATTTAATCACATATGAGGTACAAACAACTGTATTAGAGTAGTCTGTAAAGATGAGACCTTCCTCAATATAACTTCAAATTTTATGCACATAATTAAAATGTAGATAAATTAGTTCAAAAGCCAAGAATAAGACATTAAAAATCAGAGTTTACTTAAGGTAAATTTATAGCCTGTCTGCATTTATAGTTTGTGAACTTGATTGCACTGAGTTTATTTTATTAAATCTCTATTTACCATACTCAGCTGCTTCTGCCTGCTTGTTCTGCTAGCATAACTGGTGAATTTCTCTGGAGATTTAATTCCTGTTGAAATCTGGTGGACTTTCACTGATAAAATTGACTCATAACCATGTTGAGAATTGCTGGTTTGAAAATGATCTGAGGGCTCTTTGTTTGCTCCTCTCTGCCATACCTCCACTTTTGGAATCCTGCTGTCCTTCAGGGGTTTGCTTCTGGCTGTACAGTTGGTCTAGGATTTACTGTATTAAGTGTGCCTAGTGCCTTTTTTTGTGTGCGTATGCTTGGCTTTTTGTGTCTTGTCATCACTTGGCCATGCTTCTGTGGCTGGGACCTGTATTGAGGTTCCAGAAGCACCTTGCCTTCTCTACAAAAGGGAGAGGGAAAGATGGCATAAACATCTAGTGAAATAGATACTTTTAAGGTCATTGTTAGCTAGTGACTCTGTATACAGAGTCAACAGTTGTGATGCTGAGCAATGATATATTGAAATAGAGAGCTTGATGATGCTTAAGATAGATAAGACAGTTATGCTTTAGAGAAGGCAGTTAAAAATTTGCATCTCCAAAACCTATAGCCACAATGTCATGATGAGTAGGAGAGGATTTTGCACTTATTCTTCATATCTGATGGAACTGATAGAAAAAAAGGATTACTTCCGTTCTGGGTAGAGTCTTTTCCTTGAAGATTCCTTTCACAGCCAAGAGTCTTTGCCTCGTGGGAAATGTGTCCAAAATCTGTGTGCATCCACAGGGAGAGATGCACAGGCCTCTCTGCCCACTGACATCTAGTTGATATCTAGTCCTGTGTGCTTTCACGATTCTAGACAGTGCAGAAGAGGTAAGCACTTGGTATTTAAGTATCTTACTGTGTGCACAGGTGTTTGCAGAAGTTGATCTGTGTTGCCCCTGTGCACCTATTATCCTGGCTCCAAATTGTACAGACTTGGAGAAGAACATGCTTTTTATGATCTGAGCTTTTTAAACTTTTCGGTGTATGTCACACATAGTTTGTTCATATAGAAAATTCAGGAAATGGGAAGCTTGTAAGTTCCAGTCTGGTGTTCAGTGAAATACCTTTTATTATGTTGTTGAACGCTACTGTTTGTTTCATTGTGGGGAAGGTAGATAAAAAATGAAACCTAATTCTTACAGTAAGTGAGAAAGTCTTGATTCTTTTGGGATCCCAGTAAGAAAGGCATGAACGCTTGAAAGGCAGATAACTACTGATAACTGAGAAAAGGCAATAGCAAGGTATAAAATCATAAATCTTTTCTGATGCTGGGAATCCTGAAATGATACAGCTTTGGAAGGATCTCTGGTCAGGGCATGGCACACTGTAGATCTCATTTGTTCATTAGTACTGTTACGGGGTTTTACAGTACAGAGTCATCCATCACTGATAGTAGTCGGGCCTGGAATGAGGGCTTTGAAGTGTCCCGTGGACAACGTGCTCTAATATCCTAATCTCATTACTAAAACTGCACTTCCTGAGCAAGGTGCATATAACATTTCAAGTGTGAAAGACAGCATACTGTCTTAATATACTTAAAATGAAATGCACATTGATTAGTTACACATCGATTATGTGGACATTCATTAATTGTGCTATTGATTGGACACAGCATGACTCAGTGGCGATCACATGGTATCCACGATAATCACATACCTGAATGTGGATCACTGACTGCTCACACAATAATAATCTTACAGGCAGATCGTTAAAAACAAGTTGAAAGGTCTTTGTGGTACTTGAATTGGCTTCAAAGGGGTTCAGTTTTACAGGGACTGATGGGACAGATTCAGGCAGACTTGGTGAGTTGTTCAGATGGACCTGCAGATTCAGAAGGGATCTCAAAGAATCAGAATTTGTTTCAGTACCTCAACTTAAATTTCATTGTTTTGTGAATATCCAGGATTTTTTTCACTTTTGCTGTTCTCTATAGATTTGTTTCTCTACTACATTTGTATTTTGTACTTCTAGGTCAGTTGAGTAGCTTTACGTAACATTTGCAGGGCTTTATATTAGCTAATTAAAGTGTTCTGGTCACCAGTTTGTCTAAAAATAGATTTTGCTATGAGAGTGTTATAAATTTTTAGACTGCTCTCGGTGAATGTGGGTCCTACCATTTGCATTCTCTGAGCAAGAAGAGCTAAAATACCCCTTAAAAATAATTATAAAAGTGTATTGATGTCAATAAGCCCTACTGATGGATAATGGACTCATCCTGCTAAACTGAGAAAAGCAATGGTAAGTTGTTGGTACTTCCACTTGGTCACAGTAGAAGGAAGCTAGGCAGGCTCTTGTAGCCTGTGAGGAAGAAGAAACAGTAGCATTACTCTTAACTAGTTAACTAGATTTTTCTTCAGAGAAAACAGGAGGGAACTCTGAATTTCTGGTAGTGTAAGCCTTCCAGACAAATTTGTATTAATTTTGATAAACAGCCTTTGGTCACACTTCCATGATCGTATGATTGATGCATATTTCTTGGCCTAGAAATGGTGGTGTGTACCTTGGAAGTGGTCCAAGAAAAGCCCTTCCTGAGGCAGTGATTTATTTTGGTTAGTTAGCATCCTGCTGCTTTGTTCCTTGGTGGAATTAGCTGCAAGTGGGGAATGGAAAGCTGTAGACATAAAAGTGGAAAGCTGTAGACAGAGAAGCTTCAGTGATCATGTATGTGCTGCCTATCCGATATCTAACATTGGCGAGTATAATTTCTTAGCCTGCATTTTCTTTATCCATATAAAAACTTGGCCTGCATTGAAATACTGAACTATTTTAAGGTATCAGCTGATGAACGATGGAAAATTAATTGCAGCATAGGATGGAAAGAAATCTTGCTGTATGTGGGTTGTCTCCTTTAGTGCAGAGCACTGTGGTTCTGGGAATAGCTTCTGTTGGATACCTTAAAAAGTGTTGCGGAGGCCCAGATCTCTGCTGTGCAGATCTGGGCAGCAGTGCAAAGGACTGAAGAGAGCACTTCCCAACAGTATTGACTAAGTAGTTTATCTTGTTTTGTGGAAGTAATGCATAGTAAAAGCAAAATCATTTGCTTGAATACAGTTATTGTGGTCCAGCAGATAGCAGGCACAGCTGTTTTTCGGACCTAAAGCTGTTGATGTAACCCACTTTATATTTTGTGAGGGGAACAGTGATTGATTTCTCATTGGCTAAGCAATTGAAATTTAATTTGCGGCAGTGTTAGATATTTGAAGCTGTTCTTTTCTGAACTACAAGTGTAGTTTAATCTACAAAGATTGTAGAGAGTTTTTAGAAACTAGATGAGGATCCATCCAGAGTTATTGTACAGTGGGTAATTTTGCTCTGGTGAAAGGAGCTGGTTATAAAAAGAGTTTCTGAGCCTTTATCCTTCTGATCCTATATCAGATTTTCTCTGTAGATTTTTTTCCACCACATACAGTACAGCGTTCTTCATAAATGTGGGAGATTATATGAATGAAATACATTCAAAATGACTGGCTTTTTGAGTCTGTCAAAAAGGCTGTCAAAATAAGCTTTGTTATTGCACTGTAGTTCTGTGCTAATGGAGATATTTTGGAAAACAAACCT
This sequence comes from Eulacestoma nigropectus, assembly GCA_013397775.1. Classification (NCBI taxonomy): domain Eukaryota; kingdom Metazoa; phylum Chordata; class Aves; order Passeriformes; genus Eulacestoma; species Eulacestoma nigropectus. The sequence continues at coordinate 49,597 of VZTE01002115.1, forward strand.
GATCTCTGAGAGAACCTTAACATTTCTGTTTAAGGATATTTAAATTCTTAAAATAATCTTAAAAAAAAGTTATTAGACTTCCTGAAGTCTTAACTGATAATATTAGGGAAATGACCAGTTATGTGTCCTTTTTTGGAGTTGTTTGTGTTTAGCAGCGATGTCAGTTGCTGCAGGGAGAAAGGTTTTTCTCAGCCCTAAAATTTGTAATGGCTGTCAGTTCATTTCTGCCTGAGCTTACTGGGAAAGTGTGGTTGCTCAGCATTTTTGTTGAGAATGTGGAGTCATCTTGGTCAAAGTCATATGTTTGTGGGCTTGTTTTGGAACAGCACTTAGGCTTAATGGTTTTCTGCCCTAAACTGGTGTTTGGTAGCTATAGAGAAAATGAGCTACAATAGTAGAGTACATGGCCAACAGTGTGCAATATAGAAAATGAAGATTGTCATACTTTTTTTAGGACATAAAATGCTGGAATCTTTTAATGTGTTGTCATCTTTAGGTACTTGTATTTTAAGTCTCAGCACCCACAGAGGAGATATATACAATACAGTAATTATTTCCTAAAGCATAAACCCACTGATTGAAATTCTGTGCAAATATAATGTGAAAGCCATTTCTATGGTCTGCATGTTTGCATGTTAGGTCTCTTCCAGTTAATGGAGGGGGGATGTGTGTGCAGCATGAAGTGATAATTGTGGGTGCAGTGAGACAATCAGCAGGAAAAAAGAGTATCACTCCTGCTTCTCATATAAACAAAAATCAGAAACTCTGAAGTTTCATTAAATATCAAAGCAGTGCTGACCTATGCAATCAATGTTGCTATTGCGCTCTTCTGCAATTCACAAGATTTTAGTTTCCTTAAACTACAGAAAACATTACTTTTTATAGCATTGATTTGAAGCTTTTGTACTGTAGTCAAGTTTTAGTGCTTCGCTTGCATCTCTACTCTTGTTTGAGGTTTTCTTAATGGTGTTTCTCCTTTCTTTATGTACAAGAAAATGTAAATAAGTCTGCTTAGACCACCTTCATTAATGAGTAGAAAGTAGGAGCAGGGAGTGAAATTTATCTGGAGCGACTTTCTGACTAGATATTGATGATAATGAGCTAAAGGATTATTAAGTTATTTTACTGTTAGGATCTTTGCCATCACTGAACATGTTGTTACAGAAATTAGTGTTCTCACTTGCATGTCCAGTGTTTTATTACTGCAGGTGGTAACTGCATGAAAATAAGCTGAATTGTAGATTATTTAAGTGTAATGTTTATAAAAAGCTACCTTTGAATGGTATTAATACTTAATTGCTCTGGCATGCGTTGTTTGAAATGAAACATTAGCACTTCCCTTCAGACTTGGGTTTTGTTTCTAGGTTGCACGTCTTCAAAAAATCCCTGATGGTGACAATGAGACAATGATTCCTGTACTGTCTTCAAAAAAAGCAAGTGAATTGCCAGTTGATGAAGTAGCAAGTATTTTGCAAGTAAGTAATTTTTTCATATAGAATGCACTGATGTTACCAAACAATTAAGTTTGATATCTCTTAAGGACAGAACTTGTAATTGAAAGTTGATGCATTATCATGCAGTTTGATATTAGCTATTAGCTGCTTCTAAAAGCAAGTTGATTTTTAAATTGTTACTAGAAATGCTCTAATCTCTTAACATTAAAAAAAAATTGGGCATTTGCAGGGGGAGTGAGATTCAACTTGAAAATATTTGGATTTGGCTGCTTTGAAAATTGCAACTTGTTAATAAAAATCCTACAGTCAATCTTGCTATAAAATTCTGTCTTGGGTTTTCCTTTTTTTATTGCTTCCATTTCTCTAAGGAATCTTTAATATTCGTAATTTATTTTGGTAGCCTCCATCTTAAGTGGAGAAACAGGATTGAGAAAGCTACTCATCAACAGATTTATGAACCATTCAATCTGGGTTAATTTTCTTGATAGATGATCTTTTTTCATCTTCTGTATGCTTGACTGCTTGAGGGTACACCATGATAAATGTTGGTCACTGAAAACTCAAGCCTTTGAAGCTGTTGCTGTCATTTGGCTGAGTCACTGAACTCCTGACATAACCCTCAAGAGTCTGAAGGATGCCTGGAGTTTGGTTTGTTGTAGAGTTATTTGCAGGGAAGATCAGCAGTCATTTAGAGATGTGAAGCAACATCTGCTTCTGTAGTTCTTCTGTGAATTTTTGGTTGAATCTCTTAAATACTGCCAAATAGAGTTTTAAAATAGTAGTTAGTTAGCTTTTATTGTCATACAGACATTAGTACCAAACTTGTCTTTCTGATGTTGCCCAAATTTGTATAATCTAAAGCTGTGTATTTGGGTGTGGGAATTTACACTCACTTTTCAGTGTAATTGCTGACTGTTTTATTCTTTGCATATTTTAATAGGCTAATCTTCAGAATGGCTTAAAAAACTGTGAAGTTTGTCATAGACGGGCATTCCATGGATGGAATGAATTTGATATTAGTGAAGATGAACCACTGTGGAAAAAATATATATCCCAGGTGAAGATTTTTGTTCTTTCTGCTTTTTGGTTTTAATACTTTTCAGTAGTTTTGCTCTTTATTTTGTTTTACTTAGCTTTTGTGTACATGAACATATTTTGATAAAAGTGGGAAAGGTCTAGTAGAGTGGGAAACAACAACTTGTATAATTTATATCTAATTTACCTATTGAAAAAGCTTTTATTTAGGCATATACCAGTGTTTTGATTGTGATTTGTTCTTAAATGTATGTTCATAGCTATCCAAAGGGTGCCATTCATAAGTAGCCTGAGGTGTAGAAAAGCAGAATAAACTTCCTTGTAGTCAGACTTGGTCCTGAATTGTACCAAGGTCAGAGAACAATGCGTATGACCACTGGGTAAATATTTAAACGGAATGTGAAATATGAGTAACTTGATAGGAAATTTCAAAAAGTAAAAGCGGTGCCTTTGAACTGAGGGTGGAGGTGGGACCAGCCTTGATTCTGGTGTTGAGCAGAACTGGCAAGAGTCCAGTGTGAATTTGTTTCTTACCAGTGTGATATATCTCTAATACATATATACATATCTGCTGTGAAAGTGTCACTACTTTCTCCTGCCTACCCATCCCACCCTCCAGCTATACAAGATATTTACATAGAAGATTTTTCTAATGAATTTATAATGTTAAACATTTTGGTCAGTGTTTCCTGCACGTTGGCTGTGCAGCAGTGCAACCCTGAAACTGCACTCTGTGGTTGACTCTGTGTTCCTTGGGAGAGGTTAAAAAGACATTTAGTGCTCTGATGGTAGTGGTGGGAGCACATCCCATACTGGCTGTACTCTGGCATTAATGCTGTATTTTCAAATGTGTAGGGTCAATTAGTCAGATACATCAGAACGCTTCTAAGGCATATTATCGAGGCCTATTTTAGATGGGATTTATTATGATACATACTTGGTTTGAGTGTGCTTACCAGATCTGCTTTTAGAACATTCTTCAATTGAATTGTAGGAATGTTCTTTTTTTTGTAGTGTTTCTCAAAAAAATCACCACGTTAGCAACCAGCTGTCATAGAAGCAAGATCCTTTATTGTTTTAGCCTTAAAAATCTGAGGAAATCATGTGATCTGAAAGGAAAACTTTAGTCTTGTAAAACGAGAAATCATGAATTGAAAGTTAAGAAATACATTGCTGCCTTAATAGTGATCAGTTGCTGGAACAGGATCAGTATTTTACCTCAAAGACATTTTGAATGTATTTCAGGCTTCTTTTTGTATATTTAAATACAGTATAAACAGTTACAGGAGATTATTCTTTTTGCACTTAAAATGTGAATCAAGAAATGTAAAAAACATTTTCTTCCTGTTAAATATTGAATACAATCTATTCAAGGTCTTTGATGTTTAAAAGAAAATGCCTCAAGTAAGCATCTGAACTGTGGAGTTAGATTTTCTTTGCACTGGTAGGTTATAAATATTTTAATAATAGAATAATATGTTTCAAAAATAGATCTGATGTGCTTTGAGGGGTAGATAAAATGGCCTTTCTGTCAAGAGTATGGCTGAATTACTCTTCTCTTTCATTTCAGTTTAAAAACCCCCTTATTATGCTTCTCCTGGCATCTGCAGTCATCAGTGTTGTAATGCATCAGTTTGATGATGCTGTCAGTATCACTGTGGTAAGGAACTAAAATTCTGTCTTCATTGGGAGTAGTTGGGAATGTCTGACCACATGTGTGTTCAGTGTCACATGTGGGGTGGGAATGCCAGTGTAGGGTGGGAGCCCTTGATTACAGTTAATGAGTTTGATTTGTGTGTTATCATTAAATCCATTTAGTTTGTGACTGGATTTTGGTTTTTTCTTTTCCTTGATTGATGGCAGCAATACATATTGAAATACTTCAATGAGTAATTTTATGGCTCCTTCTTGCAGCTTTACACTTCTGTTGGTTAAAATGCCTGTCTTTAGGCATTTGTTCAGAGAAGCAATTTTTGGCATATTTTGTGTAATTTTAATCTTAAATTATGCTTTAATTCCAAATTGAAGCCAACATAAGCCTTCTGTGAATTCACTTGAAAGATGTAATCTTTTAAAACATGAAGTGAAACCTGAACTGTCTGAAAATCACAGAAGAAAGATAGAAGCTGAAATAATAAATTTTTTGTAGAAGGTTGCAGTTAAATAGGGTGCTAAATTAGTGAGCCAAATACAGTACTCATAACTGTTTGTCATTGCAATTGGCACAGAGAAGAAAACTGTAATCCCTTTGACCTTTTAGGGGTGATAGGTGGTGACTGAAAAGCATGGTTTCTGTATAGCTAGAGGCAAGTTCTAGCTGGGTTTTTTTTCTGTTTTGTCTTACCTCTGCACTTTCTGTGTTGACTTTACTTTTGTACATAATTCAGGGTAACTGGGGGTTTGCTCCTAACCCCTCTAATTTTTTATGAAGAATAGTTGTCTTTGAAAGATAAACGATGTGGCTTCTTAAGGATAAAACTTGCAATTTTGAATTTGAGTGTAGTGTTAGTTTGGAATAGTTTGTTGTGTTCCTAAGTTGGATGTAGGTAAATTGTTGTATTATGAAATATATTTAATTAGTGTGGCTGAAAGTTGAATTATTTCATGTTTTTCCCCCTTGGTTAGTGCCCTTAATTCTATTTCTTAACCCTCTTGAGCAAGGCAATGAGAAAAAATCAAGACAATTCGTGTAAGAGAGCAGTAATTTCTGCGTTGTGTGTTACAGCCTGGGAAGAAATCTTTTAATAGCCTTGTGAACATTGGTAGTAGTATCTTAAAAATATGGAGGAAAAAGTGTGATTGAGTTAAAGTTATCAGTTGTGGGTTGTGTCTAACTTCTGACTGACTTACACCATTTAGTCTTGTTATTATCAATAATGCCCACTTTATCACCAAGTGAGTATTTATTTTTACTTCATTTTTAGATGATAGTGCAATTTTTCTATGACTGTACATTTGTGCTCAGAGCCTTGGCAACAAAACTCATTTGCTACTGGAGATCAGTGACATATATTAGTTTTGGTGGCACTGCCGTCTTGAGCTGCTCTTGCCATCTTTTTAGCTCTGCTGGTACAAATGTAAAACTTCTTGATCTGGACTGGGAACTGATGAAGATTAAAAGAAAAATAAAATCATTAAATACTTTCCGTTTGGGGGATATTGGCTTCTTGATGCAAGCCATTACACACAGACACAAGCTGAGAGACTGATGTGAGGTTAGGAATGCAAAGCTTTTTCAGGTAGCATGGTCTCTATAATATAATAATATTGCCTCCAAAAAAGCACGTAACTGTGGTGGAAATTTTCCGTGGAAAGATGTTTTATATATATAGTTATTTCCTCATATTCAGTTGGTGAGGCTAATGTTAGTATTACAAGTAAGGTGGTTTTATTTAAGAGTTTAAGAGAGTTTTTCACTTGAAAAATGGTAATGTCCTGGTTATTTTTAGTAGTTGCTGTGTGTACTTGAAAGGCTTAATTAATGGATGTTGTGTTATGGTTCTGTAAGAAATCAGTGCAACAACTCAGCTTGAGTAACAAATGCATTTAATTTAGCAAAACTCGATTTGAGAGTGTATTGAAGGAGAAGATGAGACTTGCTTTACAACAAACTGATCTTTTTTTCCTGGAATAGCTTTATTTTGTTCACTCACTTTCACATCACATGCTTGGAAGCCCCATGGTATTTATGTTGAAGTGTTGCAAACAGAATTGTATGAGATAGGGGGGACTATGAAGACTGCTCTTGAGGCCTTAGTACTTATCTTGGATTCTTCCTAATGAGCAACACTTCTTAGCTTTTTTGTTTGGGATCTCTGACATCTTGTCTATTTGGGTTGTGCCTAGTGTCCTGTTTCACAGTGGATGTCTTGGGCAGAGTTTCTGAGGCTCATCCTCATCTTGTTGTTCTTGCTAAGATGTTTTATGGCTCCAGACTGGTTCTTCAGCTTGCTGCCTCTTATCTAGTCTTCAGCTGGTTCCTAGTCTTTTTGTTATCTGGGTATTTGAACGAAACCACATCTGTGATGCCCTGTAGCAGTTAACATACCTTTGTTCTGGTCACAGAGAACACCAGTCAGTTTTTCTATTTGTGTTATGGATCTGTTTCCACTGCTGTCTCTTACTCACTGTTTAGATACAGGAGGTAGAGGCAGTTTTTCAAGTTTGCTATCTAGTTATTAATCTTACTTTTGGTAAAATCAGTTTGTTGCATTCTTGGACATCGCTGAAGCAGGTGCGAATAGATAATGGCATTGCTTTTATGACAAACCCAAGAGATATCGAGTGATTCTGAGCATGAGAAAATTAGTTTGTTTCCAAATCATCTTGTTAATATGTAGTAACAACTATGACCGAGCAAAGCCATATATGATTGCTTACTTTCACGATCATTTGGAATGCTTTTATCTCACCCGCTTCTGTTCTCTTGCAGGCAATAGTCATTGTTGTTACAGTTGCCTTCGTTCAGGTAAGACAGCTGTTGTCCAAATAAGACTATTGCTTTTATGTAAACTCTTATATTAAAAAGACTGAAGTAGTTGTCTTGGTGCATTGTGCTGTGAATGGTTGAGAAATGTGCTTTCATCCAAGTCTTTGCCTTTTCTGAAGTGCACGATTTGTCCTGCTTTAACCATGTCGACATTTATGCATCTGTACCAGTATTATACTCAGCAATAAGAGTACTTGTAAGGAAGCCCTTGTAATAAACTGTGTGGAAGTACTTAAATACCTAACTTCATATAAAAGATTTTGAAAATTTAACTCTTGCTTTAGTTTTGTGCAGAAATGGAAGAAAAGATTGTCTTCGTTTCCCAAGTCATAAAAAAATTGTTTGCATTCTGTAAATGCACACCTTTAGTCAGGGTGTGCCTAAACCAAAAACACTCTGTATGTTTGTGCCTTATGTTTTTAATTACCTTAATTTTGTAATCTGTGTACCGAGTTAAAGATGAATTGTGTTACCTTAGTTCTCCAGGGGCTAAAAACATGAATACAGTATTTTTGGTACTAATTTGTTAAAATGTAGCATTCAATAATGCGTCTGATGCCTGAGTTTAGAAGCATTTTAGCAAGTATTACAAAGACCTGAAGATACTGAATGAAAATGCGAAGGACCTCTGTTATTTTTTCAGAAGAAACGCATGTAGGCAAGTCTGTAAATTTTTCAGTGTTTGGACCATATTTGCTTTTTAATGTATCTCATATGGAACTGTTGAATGTCATCTCTTATCTGATTGTTTGGAATATTACTTAATACAACTTTATTAATGAAATGAATTTCAGTAGCTGTATTTTGTGTTGTGTAAGTTTTCCCTGTTTTAAAAATATTATCTGCTTTATTTTTAAAAAAATGTCTCTGCAGGAGTACAGATCAGAAAAATCTCTTGAAGAGCTTAGTAAACTAGTGCCTCCAGAATGCCATTGGTATGTAATTTTGTCCTTTGAGCCCTAAAGTAAATCATAAGAAATTTAATCTGAAATGAGTAAATGGGAAAGATTTTACTGACTTTAGATCCTTTGTATCAAGTTCTCATGCTGACATAGAACACACTTTGCTTTTGCTCATTTTAAAGATTGTTTTATGAGCCTAAAAATACCTACACCATGTGTTTGCCTCTCTGAACCCTTCCAGTGATGTTACTGATTTGTAACCTCTAAGAAAAAAGCAGCAAATTAGAAATATTTTGGTGAAATGTGTAACATTGCAATGTGCAGTCAATGGTGTGAATGCTTTTCTCGGCCACAGTGCCAGAGAAGTCACTCTCACTGCTCTTTGTGCCTACAGTGTGCGAGAAGGTCGGGTGGAACACACGCTTGCAAGAGATTTAGTGCCAGGTGATACAGTCTGCCTGTCAGTGGGAGACAGAGTCCCAGCTGATCTACGATTATTTGAGGTATGTTCCTAACTTTGATGAAATATTTAATAACTTTACTTCTTTTGGGACAGTGGGCAAGGGAAGATAGCCCCTGAATATTGAAGTGCAGTAAGTGTTCTTGTTTGGAGTTCATAACTATCTTGATAGGAAATTAAATAATTACTTTCCAAATGTCACATCCATTCTTAACCAATGTATGTAGTTTCTTACTGTAGGACATGAGAAGAAGGAATTTTTCAGTTTTATGTAGCAATGTATTATTGAAAATTGTATTTTTTTCCCCTTCAATGTTAAACATGTTGTAAAAACATTGTTTTTAGTCTGAATGCTAAGATATTTTGGCATCTGATTCCAGGTGGTTTTCACTCTTTATTTGCATTAAATTTTAGGGTGTAGTTCCATTCTTCTCCAATAGTGGAATATTAGAAAAACTTGTGAAATTGTGCTGGTGTAATCTTTTCTCTCTGACATTTTTCATCAGTTTGTGTTGTTATATCTTTTAGTTTACTAAATGTTTAATTTTTGGTATTAGCACTACTGGAAATGCTTGAGTTGAAGCAATTGCACTAAAGCAATACTTGAACATTCTCTAAAAATGAAGTGGAATGTGTATATATTCATCTGTCATATTTTGATGGTTTTAGTTGAACAGTGTCATTTTTCTATTAGATTTGGCATCCTCTGTTTGCTCAGTATCTGGGCTGTCTATTCCGTTAAAGTAGTTTCTGGAAATAAAAATCTGTATGTCCAGGTTATCCACGGTTGATAGTTAATTAATCAGTGTTCATTTCATAGACAAATTCTAAATTAACTAGTTCCTGAGACAAATTTGTGGCACTCTTGACAAATTTGTTTGGATTGTGTTGTTAGCCCCTGTGGTGTAGTTGGTACTTGAGTGGGTTTATTTTTTATGACTGCAAACACTCTCTGCTTCCCTTGGTAATTGTATAGTCCCTGCATTGTTATGAAACTGCTGTTGCAGCAGCACCTACTTTCTTGCTCATATCTGATACCACGCTATGATAGCAGCATGCTCAGGCTTCTTGCAAAGGAAAGCAGAAATGGAATTAGAAGTTTCTCAGCTGTCTGCGGCGCTTTACTGGATGAGAATTTTTTCCATCGTAAACTACTCTTGCACATCATTTGAAAATAAGAGCATGTCATCTTATTTTCCTCTTGTGTCTACTGTGCATTGCTGCAAGGTAGTGGGTTTTAAAAAGAAATTATATGGAGATCATCTTTTCAGAGAGAAAACCATATTTCTTCTGCATATTCTCATTGATGCTGTCCTAGAAAACAGTAGAAGTGATAACTAGGCTCTATTTACTTTGTAAAGTCATTCGTATATATGAAAACTTTTCTTCACTGGTCTAATTTTGCGGGGACATTCTTGTTTCTCAGAATGAATTTGCAGATCTTTTCTGGTCTAGGTTTTCTGTACGTTAATGGGTGGTCCATCAAGTTTTCCGATCATCTTCTCTAAAGCCAGAGTATTGAATCAAAAGCTAACGTGCCTATAACAGTGTAAACTTCAAAACACAATTCATTTTGGTAGTGGTGATAAATATTTCAGAGCTCATGGCTAAATTGGAACAGTAGCAAAGTGGCATCTTCATCTTCCGTCTTTGGTGAGAACTTTGTAGGAGTGCTTGTTGCTTTGTTGATCTTAAAAATATTGACTTCCTTATCATATGAATAAATTGGTTATATTTTAATGGTCAAAATTGTGAAAATTACATTTACACTTCCAACTGCTTACAAAATATTGTCATGCTTTTTACCTATTTTGTTTTCAAAGGCTGTGGACCTTTCTATTGATGAATCCAGTCTCACAGGTGAGACAGCTCCTTGCTCTAAATCTACAGCTCCTCAGCCAGCAGCAACCAATGGAGACCTTACTTCTAGGAGCAATATTGCTTTCATGGGGACATTGGTCAGATGTGGAAAAGCAAAGGTAAAATCATTATTGTTAGAGAAGAATATATTCCATGTTTCAACTATTTGAAGGCAGTTCTTACTTTTAAAGTTTACCTCTTGGTGGTTAGTGTGATACTTTGCAGACCTCTGCTCACTGGTGCTTTTTCATACACTAGTTTAATAAGAAAACTATGGCCGTGAGAGGTGAGATTTATAGGAAGCAGATGATGTGAAACTCCTCCGTCTAGTATGTGGTGCTTTGCTTCTAGAGCTACATTCACATGTTTGAAAATGTGTAACAGAAAATACGGTTCTGGCTATTGTTAGGTGTTAGCAATTTGAGTTTTGTTACTGGTGGTTAGTAACTACTTCAGTAGTGCACAGATAGCAGTTTGTTTCACTGAGGCAAAACAGTTTGTAGGAAAAATTCCCTACTTCTGGCAAGAACTAATTTTATAAACCAAGTTAAAAATTTTATTGGGCTAAATGGGATTTGCCCATGATTGGAGTAAAATCTGTCAATAATAACCACTAACGCTAAAACTTCATATTTGAATTGGCTTTATCTTTGTGTTGTTTTTTTGTTTTGTTAGGGGATAGTTATTGGAACAGGAGAAAACTCTGAATTTGGGGAGGTTTTCAAAATGATGCAAGCAGAAGAGGTAAGAGAAGATATTTAGAAGCAAAGACATTATTTGAAAGAGTATATTTCATTCATTAAAACATGGAATTTATTCAGTAGGAATCTGGTTAAACATACACTGCTTTCAATATTTTCCTTCCCTCTAGGGAAGCAAATCTTAGCTTTTGGACATGAAAGTAGCAATTGAATGCAGTGCAACAAAATATCCGTACCTGACCTAAAGATACTAACTGTGAAAATAATACTCTGAACCTGTCTAAATATTTACATAGCTTTCTGTTTTGCTAAATTGAATTTTCTGTAGATGATTAAAAACATTCCTTTTGGGATATAATTGGCCTTCCAGGGCTCTAATGCCTCTATTTTGAAAATCAATTTTATTCTTGGTACCAAGAGCTTTTCAGTTTTGGAGGAAGTGCAGTGGCTCATAGTTGGCATGATGGGCCAACTTTTAAAAAAAAGGTTTTTTAATGAAACTTTTGATAAGACCTTTTATATTAGATTTGTTGCAGATGTCACAAAGCTCCTGAAGAATATTTCTAATAAATATTTCATTTCATTGAAGTATTTTTGAATGTCATTGAATTCTATGAAAGAATAGTCTGTTTTCCTAAAGTAAATGTATGGAAACCTAGGGTATAACTGCATCTTATTCACTGACTGTCTTGAATTTTGCATCTGTGAAGTAAAATGTGATGCAATCCATTTGTTAACTGCTGCATGTTTGCCATTCATCAAGGCTCCAAAGACACCTCTGCAGAAGAGCATGGATCTCTTGGGAAAACAGCTTTCCTTGTATTCCTTTGGCATAATAGGTATGATAATTTATGTAAAATAATTGCAAAAGATTATCTAATGGAAACTAATGTGTAGGCCTGTGAAATGGAAGACTAAATCTCTAAAAATCTTTTGGCTCCTGATTTCATTGGTCACTTTGAGTTCATGTCACTAGTCATCTGAAAATTACATGATGTGACATAACTCTAATCCTAAGGGTGTTTACTTGCTTCTTCCTGCAAATATACTTTACTGACTTTTTGTTCTCTAAATGCTTCCTTTTAAATTGCAATGTGTCTTGGATTCTGATTCAAGGTGTGCATGAGTACCTCACTTAGAGATATGATTGGGCAACTTGACTGGCTGATACTTTCTTTATCTTTGCCATACTAATGGAATCATGCTTTGACAGTGAAATAAATAATAGGTTTTTATAGGTAGCACAATGGTAAGCTTTGTTCTGGTTATTTGAATTTTTTCTTGTCCCCATGAGGCTACAGTACATGCTGATTTTACATTTATCCCCCTGACTGTTTTCTTTATAGGAGTTATTATGCTAGTTGGCTGGTTGCAAGGAAAGCATATCCTTGATATGTTCACAATTGGTGTGAGGTAAGATTTATGATTTTAAATAGCGTAGATCATGCATTACAGCAAATATTTGAACGCTAATGATCTATTTTATAATATGCTTGCACACACTGCTCTTAACTTCATGTAAGTAATTCAAAATGAAAATAAAAAAGCAAATTCATACATATTTTTAATGATGCAGTGTGTTCCTGTCAGTCTCTTAAACTTTACATTCGTATGGTTATTTCTGAGTGTCTTGTGGAACATCTGCAAACAGGCAATAGAGTTGTACAGTTCGAATTTTCATTGCTGAGTAAATACCGTAGCTGTAATTTTATAAGGCGTATGACAAAACGAAGTTACTGCAAGCCTCGTGCCATGTAGTTCAATAACTCTTCTTCTGCTGTATTATGCAAACTTAATCCCAATGTGTTTGCTGAGAGCAGCACTGAATTTAGATGGTCTAACTCCATGCTCCTAGAAAAGTTGTTGGGTTGCTGATTACATGGACAGTGCATAAGGCAGAAGGGTTTCTTTAAGTGACAGGATCAGGTTCTGGAGAATTACACATTTGTGGAGCAGAGAGAAGAAACCCAGGAACTGCATCTCTGAGCATTGCCTGATGAGTTGTGATCTTGTTTACACTGTCATCAAGTTTTTTATTTGTTTCTTTTTAAAATGACCTTCAGAGCCATTCCTTCACTTAATTGCTGCCACATCGTGATCTGGCAGTAGCAGTTGTGGATCACTGGTGGCATTTCCCAGTTCTGTTTAGTGCTGACTACGCTTATTCTTCACAATCTGGGCTGCTTTGTGCAGCCCTAATTAGTGTTTTGTGTAGACAAAACAGATGTACAATTGATTTCTCCCTCTCTCCAACATTTCTTCATGCTTTTGCATAAATAATGAGTAGAAATGATCTAATTTATTTCATTTGTTGCTGTCTTCAGTTTCTTATAATGAATGCTATACAACTAGAATCACATGGCAGCTCCTTCCTTTCTGTTTTAATCTGAGTGACCAGTCAGCTACAGAAACAATGTTCTGAATTGTAAATTCATCACTACGGTGTATTCCTGTATGACATTCCAAAACAAGATTTGTGTATTTGCTTTCATTACAGTTTGGCTGTAGCTGCAATCCCTGAAGGACTCCCAATTGTGGTAACGGTGACACTGGCCCTTGGTGTGATGAGAATGGTGAAGAAACGGGCTATTGTAAAAAAGCTGCCTATTGTTGAAACTTTAGGTATGACTAGATTAATTTAGAGATAGTGTTTTTAATGAAAATGTTAGGAAATCCACAGAAATATTGATGACTAATGAGGAAAACAAAGCAGGTATTCTTACTTAGCTAGCAGTGTGGTGGCATCTTTGAAACATCCCTAAATTGAATGTGTGTTATACAGGAGCAATTCAGGGAGATGTTTCTGTGGGCCTTCTAACTACTTATTTTGAACTGAAATAGAGTCTGCCAGTTAATAGCACGCCATACTAGCAATACACTAAACTGATGGATTGCTGTAAGATGTTCTTGTTAAATAAGACTTCTAAAGTGTTTTTTAAATTAAAACTTTTTGGTGTAAATTTAGGAGTGATATTGACTGATGAAAATAAATCCAGATTCAAATATTAGAAAAAGCTTTGTAATCATAATGCACCTTCAGGATGTTACACTGCTCATATTAGAACGTAAAATCATTTAAAAACTTTAAAGCTTAAAGAAGTTCTGTATGCAGGTTGAGTCACAAAACACGTATAGCACAGAACATAGAAAAGAAATAGAAATACTAAGTTAAATAATTCTGCTGCATCTGGTTTTCTTTTTGCATTTTTTTTTTCCAATGCCTCTAGTGGAGTTTCATTGGTGTTGCAAGGTTTTCTGTTGCTTGTACAGTTCCTGCTGTCATGTCCAGAAATGTCAAGATGCTGCAACACTCTCTCAGAATCTCCACTCCAGAGTTAGAAAGGCATATACAAATTTCACATTTTTGTAATCTTTTCAAGGTTATTAAAATTTTCAGGTTTATTAGTAAGTCACAAGTATGACTTACTTGTTACTTGTTACAAGTGTAACACTTGTGTGATGGAAATACTGTGCCTAGTGTTAGATAAGAAGAATGACTTCCCTAAAGCAGGCTCTTAGTTTTTCTCCTCACGAGGAATCACAACTGAGATTTCAGTAATGTAGTTTGAGGTACAGCAGAATAAAATAAAGGAGAGGTAGTGAGTGGACACATTTTGGTTAAGTTGTGAGTTTGGGATTTAAATTAGTTTGGAGGGTTTTTTTTATTTATTGAACAAACTCTCAAAGAATCTTGTACAATTATTCATTAGTAATTGAAAATTTGCTGTCTCTCACTTGTTTTTATTCACAGACAGCTGCAGTATTTCTAGAAATTTGCTCAGCTTGAATACTTCTGTCTTTGTTAGTTATGTTGTTCTAAACAAGAATTGTCTTATAAATGTTAATTGGTTATTTCAGGTTGTTGCAACGTCATTTGTTCAGATAAAACTGGAACTCTGACAAAGAATGAAATGACTGTTACCCATATTTTTACTTCTGATGGGCAGCATGCTGAGGTATGTAGTGTGACACTTTGACTTGAATTTGCCTTTTCACTTTGTTGTGTATATCAGCTGAAACATGCTGGACTATACTGCAGGTAAAGCATCAGTTAAGAAAGCATCAATTTGTTGCACCAAACTCCTGTCCCTCAGTTCATTTAGTATGCAGCCTTTGAGCTGTGCTATCCAAGCCTCCTCTGGTTACAGAAGAATTTTTTTATATAGTATATTAAGTTCTTAAAACTTTTGGTGACTGTAGGTCACACACAATAGGAGATAGATGCTAAGATGCACAGACAAGTTGAGAGATTGTGTTTTTCTTCAGTACAGAAAGTTGAGGCTATTTTGCTGTTTCAGGTGCAAAAAAATCCCCCCAAATGTTACGAACATTTAAATTGGAGATATCCAACTTCTTGGCTAAAAGACGGTTTATTGTGTGAACTGTTCGTACTGAATATGTACTGTCATTCTTGCTTTTTTATAATGGAGGGACTTGCAAGTAGGAGCAGGACAGGAAACAGTGATTGTTGAGATTAGGGAGTTGCTGGAAAGACTGATGATGTAAATGCACAAAAGAGAAGCAAAAGCAGCAGGAATGCAAAAGTAGTGAGGTGTGAAACTGGATGTGGGTTCATAGGAGTGTTTTCATCAAGTTATTAAATTCTCAAACTCATTGACCAGGGTTTTGTTTCCCCAATACAGTTAACAGATGGTCTTGTAATTTTATTCTGTAAGCAAAATTACTGACATCTTTTCTTATTGTTTCCTATTATTTACCTGTATTTTCTTATATATCCTGGTATTTGGCTTTTTATTTTTAGGATTCTATATGAATTCTGCTACTAGCGCAATTGCATCTGGGTCAGATCAGCTCCTTTTTCCTAATGGAAAGCGAACTTAAAATGGCTGTGAAATATATTAGCTGTTAGTGCTTTGGATATGAAGACTTTTTTTAGGATCCTAGTGGGATGCCTGGTTTTTATGCGCTGAAGATACAATTTTACTGGTTTTAACACCTTTTTAGGTCTAAACTGAGAGGCAGTTCAACTGTTTTTTTTTTTTTTTTAATAACTCGACGGAAGTAGGACTCTGCTCTGTAATTCCATCCCCCTGCTGGGGGTATGCATTATTAATCAGAGTGAAGACAAATAGGAGGCAAAAGTTAAAAAGCAAAAGAAAGAAGAAAAAAGAAAGCATGCCTAATACTGTAAGGAAACAACACACACTACATTTATTTATGCTAAGGAATAAAATAGATTCTTTTTAAAGGAATTAGTCTCTAATATATTTTACTGAACTCAGAGTGTTGCTGCATTGGAGGCTGAGTAAGAAGAATTCATGCACACTGAGTAAAAACAGCCATTATGAATGGCCTTTTGAAATTCTTCTGTAGTTTATAGTAAAAAGCTGAGAGCAGTTAACCTGGTCAGCACTACATTGCATGCTGCCTCTGGCTGCTTGTCTTGCAGGTTACTGGAGTAGGTTATAACAGGTTTGGAGAAGTGATGCTCGATGGTGAAGTTATTCATGGTTATAACAACCCATCCATTAGCAAAATCGTGGAGGTAAGAGCTTGGCAAAGAAAGGTGAGTTTAATGGTAATGTAGCATGAGAGCTTTATATGGCATTTACTTTGTGTTCTGTTTTCTCCCTTTTCCTTCCTCATCTTTTAGGCTGGTTGTGTGTGCAATGATGCCTTGATTAGAAACAACACATTGATGGGGAAGCCAACAGAAGGGGCTTTAATTGCACTTGCTATGAAGGTGTGTACTTGATGGTGCTTTTTGGATTCATGGCAGGTGGGAGATGTGTAGAAATAGTTGTGGTTTTGTTTTTCTCATTTTCTTCTCTTTTGGATCTCCTAGATTTGTATTGCAACTGCTCATCTCCTATGTTTCTTTCTTGTAAATCTTGGGTGTTCTGAAGGATCAGAAAAAAATATTTACGAGTGAAGTAAAATCTCTATTTTCATCTTTCTGCACTTAGTGCTGTCTTTTTACCTGCCACGAAGTCATTTACCTGTTGAATATTGACTGTGCTGTCTCTTTCCCAGTTCACATCAGTAGCAGTGGGAAGTTGATAACTGATGTATTGGTGACTGCAGCATTTATAGTGCCTTTTAGGTGCAGGGCTTTTGAATTGTGGACACTGTGCTGAAGTGTTTGGGTTTTTTTCTTTTGGGGAGGGAGGGGGGTTGTTGTTGATTTTTTGTAATGCTATGACACACCCATTACAGCTACTGAGAAATGCAGCAAGGCTCATGCTGAAGCCTGAAAGAAATTTTTAGGTGCTTTCAGTGCTAGTTTGTTGGAAGTCTATCTAAATTGGAATAGTGTGCTCAAAAGCAACTTTGGAGATGGAATTGTTCTTTAGTTAAGTGATGTTTGCTAACTGAGGTGTTTCAACAAGTCAACAAATTTCATATCTACTTGAAAAGAAAAGGTCCTGATGTTGTGGTGGTACTTCTGTTTTATACAGATGGGTTTAGATGGAGTCCAGGAAGACTACATAAGGAAAGCTGAATATCCCTTCAGCTCAGAACAAAAATGGATGGCTGTTAAATGCATTCACAGAACGCAGCAGGTAAACTTCAGTCACTGTTTCCTTGAGTGCTGGCTCTGTAAAATGGTTATCTACCTTGTTTAATATCTTCATTTTTTGCTTCAGAAGTTTCAGAAGACTGGCAGTAGTGCACAGTCCTGGAAATATGGTTTGGTAGTACCACGGCTTTAGTTTCAAGCTCTGAAGTAGAGTGAAGGAATCACAAGAAATAATTTCCATAAAAGGCATCCTGGGAAATTATTTTAAGTATTTTGAAAGCTGAGACTTTGAATGTATACTTGGCTATTTTTTCTTCCTTCTTTTCCCTTCTCAAACATCTGAAGCAATTCTGCCAATCTTCTGCTGTCCAGTGCAGCATGATTACATAACGAATTAAGAGCAAGAGTATGCATTGATGTTCGATAGTAAAATCTATTTGGTTTGAAAAGACGAGGTTCCTGTTTTTGATGCAGACATCATGTCCCCAGTGTTGACAAATTTTATCGATGTCAACACTGGCGTGGATTACCGATAAAAACCACTCTTTAACCTCTTTTTCTGTCTTCTGGTACTTTCATATACGTTTGCATTTGTGTTTCATTTAGATCCATATGAATGTTTTTGTTACAAATACTGACGTAATCACTGCCAGTCTGATAACTGGAGCTTCTAGACAACATGTGCAACAACAGACTCCTATATTGGATTTATGAAAAATCTTCTAGTACTTCAGACCAAAACCAGGCTTGCTGACAGTGTTCCAGTATCACAGTAAAATCTTTGCTTTGGAAAGAAAGCATTTGACTCCTTTTAGCTGTATGGGTTATACTGTTGATTATCCATGTCTGTGTAAAGAATGGTGAGCAGAAATTGGCCTAAGATTTTAACTCATGTAAAGACTTACTGTGTCTGTGGTTTTGAATCAGAAATTTAAAAGAATGTTGGAAAATTGATAATAGATTTAAAGGGGGCATAAATTATTTGAAGACTAAGAAAATACAGTGGACTTAGAAACTTGGAACTCTCATCCTTTAAACCTATCATGAAAGATTGAGGTAACTTGACTGCTGTGCAATATAAATAACTTCACAGGAAAAAAATAGATATGTTAAAAAAGAGTTTTTTAGTTCAGCTGTAGAAAAGATGAGTGATCAGTGAGTAGAAATTGAGCTGAGGCAGCAATTCTTAATGGAGGGGATGGGAAGGAATGAGTTGATTTAGCGTTGGGGTTAAGTGTTTGAGGTAGGTGGTGGACTATAAGTCCTGTGATATCATCATATCAAGGCTAGATGGCTATCTAAAAAATATTAGTTATTAGGCCTTGTACAAGGATGGAGGCGATGTTTAATGACCTGTGCAGCTGGTCTGACAATGCACTTAAGGTCTTTCAGGTCTAATGTCCTGTGTAGGTTGAATTTCTGTCCTTTGCGTGGCCTGTTCAGTCTGTAAACTCTGACTTGCAGTATCTGTGTCCAATGTCAACTGAAATGAGATATTGATTATTAGCTTTGTTATTTTGACTTTACCACTGTTGAACGTACACTGTCTAGACATACTCAAAAAACCAGATTTTTATATTTAGAAGTGTAAGTTTGATTTGCATTATGTTCTTAAGATTCTTAACAATAGTACACATCTGTCATTCTTACGTGTCCATGTGTGTGTAC
The DNA here is from genome assembly GCA_013397775.1 of Eulacestoma nigropectus. Classification (NCBI taxonomy): domain Eukaryota; kingdom Metazoa; phylum Chordata; class Aves; order Passeriformes; genus Eulacestoma; species Eulacestoma nigropectus. The sequence goes on from VZTE01002115.1 coordinate 68,647, forward strand.
TTATGCATACACACATGTGCACACAACAGCTCTTTTTTCTTTTAGGACAAACCTGAGGTTTGCTTTATGAAAGGTGCTTATGAACAAGTCATTAGGTACTGTACATCATATAACTGTAAGGGACAGAGCCTACCTCTGGTGCAGCAACAGAGAGAGCAATACCAGCAAGAGAAGATGTCTATGGGTTCTGCAGGACTTAGGGGTAAGGCTGTTCAGTCTCTCAAAATAACAATTTCATTTAAATGGCACTGATTGTTGTTAAAAAAAAACAACCCCAAAACACTAGGGTCTTTTTGTTGGTTGGTTGGTTGGGTTTTTTTTTTCAGTAAGTACCACTGTGTTGTTTAGCTTTTAGTCCTGCATAATGACATGATGAAACTGCAGAGGGTGAGAAAGGGCACTCTTGCTTCCTGTCATCTCTTGCGTGTGACCATAACTGAACAGTACATTGCTACTTAATAGTTTCCATGCCTTATTATGAATGCCTGTGGGGTTTTTTTTTTTAATGTGAATGTGTTTATTTGTCCATTACTTTGGCCCCTGCCCCCTTCATGAGTTAGGCTAGCACAACTGATTGCAGGTCAGGAGATGCTGTTAGAATTATCTTCTTTGTTAACAACATGTGTAGAATTTTAGATAGAGTATTTTTCACAAGATGATTGACATGAATTGATTATGGGCCAGGATTATACATGACTAGCTTTCTTTGGCCTCTGTAAGGAGATCTCTAGGCTGTTAAATCCATGTACAGCTTTTAAATTATTTTTGTATTTTTTTTTTTAAAGGAAGGGGTACGATATGCCTCAGGAAATTCCTAAGATGCAAATTATTAGAAGCTGAGAGGATATGCTAGGAGTGGTATCTCTTTGCTGTTTTATTTGGAGAGTCATTCACTCTGTATGTCAAATAGAAAAATCAAGGGTAATGTTTTGAAAAAAGCGAACTTGCTTTTTCTTTGCAACTCTAATGACATTTAAATATATTTGAATTAAGAATGCTACTTTAAAAGACGTTCCAGAAAATATTCAGCATATACTCAATGAAATCTGCCTCTCAAAAGGGGAAAAATAAAAAACAAAGCAGAAAATTAATACATTAACTGATCCTCCCTTTCATCCTCTTGCATAGAAGAAATGCACAGAGAAATCACAAAGCTAGATGTGGTTCTCTTTCCACACAGTGAAAGTATAAATACTTTCAGATGAGCATAAATAGGAAAGTTATCTTTAAAACCTGGAATATGACTGTTTGGTATGAAATTCTTTAGAAGTCAAGAGTGTACATAAGTAGGCTATTGTGAATGCTCAGCATTACTACTACCAAGGTTTAAAAAAAGGAAAATATCAATTCCAGCTCTTTGCTTTATGCTGGCCTGTTAGTTTGCAACAGATGTTTTAAATGCTGATGTAAATGTTAATTTCAAATCTTAACTTTTTAATTTCTTTGTCTTCTTAAAGTTCTAGCCTTAGCTTCTGGTCCTGAGTTAGGACAGCTGACTTTTCTGGGGCTTGTGGGAATAATCGATCCTCCACGGACTGGTGTAAAAGAAGCCGTTACTACACTTATCACCTCAGGAGTTGCAATAAAAATGGTTACTGGAGATTCACAGGAAACTGCAGTTGCCATTGGTATGAGGAGTTCATTTCCTTTCTTGTTTTCTTGTTTTCTGCTTAGCTAATTGTTACGAAGTGTGGGTATTAAGTCTTTATCATTTGTGAGTTCTGTATTTTGGGTTAATGTATGGCACAGTGGAATGAGCAGGGAAAAAGACCCAAAAAACTGAGGACCTTAGGCTGTAGTGATACTTGTGGTTTTTCTAATTTGGTTAATATATGATTTAGCTGTTTCAAACTTCTTTTTTCATCATCTTTTCTTATTACATATGCTTGATTTCTGACTCTTATTGTTACATCACCACCACCCTCCCTACCCTCAGCTTTGGATGCCTGTCTCATGACAACAGGGATAAACTAAAATAGCCAGTGACAAGGAGTAATGATGTGTGGCACTTCAGTGCTCTCCAGTTTTGTCCATACAACTAAGTTTGCAGCTTATATATTATTAATAAATATTTAAACAAACTGCTTAACTTCTTTTTACAATGTAATACATTAAAGTACAAGCACTTTAGCCGGAATATGAGTTCTCTACAAACAGGATGATGAAGAGTTGAATGTGCACATGAAAAGTATACCCCCAAAGTCATTTTGGGGTATACTTTATTGGAGTATTTTATCAGGGGGTTTTTTCCCCTTGTCTCTCTCATGTTATTTTTCATTTTCTGTCATGTTATTTTTGAACTGTAAATTCTTTGAGAGGACTGAACTCCTCTATTTGTTGATATGACACCTGACAGAATCAACTACAGACCTTTAGACCTAAAAAGACTAAGCAAATAAATATCTGATTAGGATAGACTTTGTAGCATGTTTTTGTTACTCAGGAGTTCAGATAATTTACTCCAACATGCTAAATCAGTAATGTAGTAAGATGTTCTGCTCCAGGTATTTCAAATCTGAAATGCTGCAGAAAATATTAGGATTAAAAAATATAATTGTGTACTTAATGTCTTAAAAGGGTAAATTATTATAATAAGTTTTTTTATTACTTTTTTACAGCTAGTCGACTAGGATTGTATTCCAAAAATTCACAGGCAATCTCTGGAGAAGAGATAGATGATTTGGATATTCAGCAGCTTTCTCAAATAACACCAAAGGTTTGTTTTGATGTACTACTTACTGAAATGTGGTAAAGAATACATTTACATATTGAAAAATGCTTTTTTTGTGTTGTGAGCTAGAATGCAATTTGTGAGATACAAATTATATTGTTCTAATAAGTATCTTTTGGTCTGACATATGATCAATATGAAAATCTATTTCTTTCAACTTCTACAATTATCTATTTAAGGAGTTTATTACTTCTGTCTCTTTTAATGATTCAGTTTGGCTTTTACCTTTAACTTTCATTTTGCCACCTCTCAGTGAACATCACCTTTTTGTATTATTAGGCCATTTTATTTCTGAGCAACTCAGAGTCTGCATGTTCAGACAGTCTATTGTTTTGTAATTTGTAAGAGGACTTGTCTGTGTTTTTAATGATTTTAATCAATTTGAGGTCACTGGTTGGGAATTTTGAAAGGGTCTATTTATTAAGTTACTGCTTAATACTTTTTAGTTATTAAATAACTAAATGGATTAACCAATGTCAAAAGTTATACATGTGAAGACATAATCAAATGCAATAGAGCTTCAGGTTTAGCTATGTTGCAAAATTCGTGCATCAAAATGCTGCTCTGTTTGCCAAGGACTGCAAAATTAGACTGCAGCATGCTTGAGCCTGGTGTAAGCAAGCCAAAAGCCAGTATTTGCAATCAAGAAATGTGCATGTCAGCTTTCTGTCTTTTCTTAGTGACTCACAGAAACTGAGAAAAAGAAAGAATTGTGTGGCAAATAGTAATTTTTGGTTTATTTGGTATTACTTATTTAATGTGGACAGCTCTTAAGTAAACTGAAATAGATACAAATTTACTTGCGTGTGTTTGACCTGGGACCCGATTGCTTTTCTAGGTGCTTAAAATCTTATTAGGAATTAATTAAAATCAACCAATAAGATTGGTAGCGGTATACAGTCTAAAGTGATTGTTGAGAAATCTAACTTTTTGTCAGGCTTCTTGAAAAGGAAAGATGCTAACTGTCTGGAGATTATGGAAAACTAAATTCCATGTGCTCAAATTTCAAATTACAGAGAAGTCCAGAGACCAAGAAAAATATGAAAATTGGTCCTTCCAAGTCAGAATTTTTAATTAGCTTTAAAACTTCAATTGTTAATAATATGCTACATAAACTAGTAAAATTGAAATATCCTGAGTAACTTGTCACTAGTGCTGACATGGACAAAAGATGTTGATTGTAGAGTCAGCATGGCAATTGCCTGCATGAATTTAGTCAGGAAGGCCAGCAGCAAGCCATTATTCCTCAGTTGCTTCATTATTTTAGAAGGCTTTTAAATTGCTCATTCTATCTTGAAATCAGTAGCACTAACTTTGTTTACCAGAACACACTTTGAATCTTCTGGAATTAAGGATTTCACTCAATTAAAAACACAGCTCACTGGTGCTTCAGCTTGAGAGCTGACAAGAATACAGTTGGCCTTTGATAGTATTTTTTAACCTCTACCTTAATAGAATCCAGTGCAACTCTTTACATTTCTGAAATTTTCACCACTGCTTCAATGTTCTTCTAATAGGTTGCAGTTTTCTACAGAGCCAGTCCCCGACATAAATTGAAAATTATAAAGGTACGTCTTATAGAGCCTCAAATGCTGGACTGTTGCTATGCGTATTGTCTGTGCTACCTTTACTTAAACTATAACGTGCTACAGTGTGTCAAGATGAAATCAGAAATGCATCTGATTTGACAGTGAAGTGTACTTGAAAATATTGCCTAGAAAAATGCATAGTGCCCACAAGGAATAGGTAGGTAACATTGTGCTTTCTTCTATGTAGGGAGCTGGGGATTGATTGAGATTTTGTATCACGTTGCAGTTGAATTGACTAGGAACTTGAAAGAACCATATTTCTGATACTTGTCAATTGAGATAAAAGGGAATGAATTTCAAGCCATGTCTGTGGCAATGCCTCTATTCAGAAGTTAACAAAAGAAGGTAGCAAAGAGGGACTTACTCGGTGTAATGATTGGAACAATCAGAAAAGTAACAACAGGGAGAAGTCAAAACACTGAGACCATAGGGATGCATGCAAGACTTGTAAGAAGGTGATAATGGTAATATGTAAATACAATTTCTTCTGTCTTTCTCTAGAGTTTTTTTCTTTCCCCCAAAGGCAAATTTTATATACCCCAGCTTTAAAATCTAGGCCGTCTGAATATACGAACTGAAGTTTAACCCAAAATCTTGTATAAAAATTATTTAGAGCAGAACCAGCTGCTTTTTTGTTTAAGATATTACAATGCAATTATAAGAAATGGGGGAGGGGGAGCAATGACACAAACCTTGTATCTAGAATAATTTTATAGGGTGGGTTATTTCAATCCCTGATTTAAGTTCTTTTCCCTCTCTTTAGTCCCTGCAAAATAATGGTGCCGTAGTAGCTATGACAGGAGATGGAGTGAATGATGCTGTTGCTCTGAAGGCTGCAGATATTGGTGTAGCAATGGGACAAACTGGAACAGATGTTTGTAAAGAGGCAGCAGATATGATCCTCGTGGATGACGATTTTCAGACAATAATGTAGGTGGCCTCTATGTACATATCTTGTACTATATACCTTTTATGAGATGTTGCCTGGTTAAAACCAATAGAAGTTCCCTGAACTTGTAAGTGTAGCAGCTGTAAGTGAGTTTTCTGCTCAGTCAGGATTATTAGCATATTTGGAAACACAACCAAGGTAAAATGGTGAGTCTATTAGCGGTTAGTAGGTTTCATTCAATTTCTTACTTCAGAAATAGAAAACTAATGAAAAAATGACAGCATTCCAATCAAGATTTAAAAATTTTACATAGTTCTCTGTTTTCTTAAATGTGATGGTTTCAGAAAAGGAAAAAAATATAAGCTATTTAGATATCACAGGTGAAAATAGGTTATTAGCTTCTGGTAACCAGCTGTTTGTACTTGTTCATATTTTTGGTTGGTGTATTTCAAAAAGAGCTTAGCTAAACTTACCCTGTTTTGACTTTAATTCATCTGACTTTTGAAGGTAGTGATTGTTGACAGAGCTGAACTGCTGTCTGGTGAAATAGCCTTCATTTTGAAATTATGCATCAATCTCAGAACACTTCAGTTCCAAAGTATGACACTTAATCCTTGGGAAGAAGTGAAATGAAGAAGTACAGTATAAGAAAATCTACCTATGTAGCAGTATGTCAGAGGATGATCAGAGGTTGTCACACTAATTCAGCCAACAGAAATGTGCTGTCATGCAAAAACAAAACAGAGAAGGGAATAATTTTAACATAGTCAGAAGAGCACATAGGAAGGACATCTGTAGTAAGTAGTTTACATGGGCTTGGTGAGGTTTTTGCTGGAATGCTTTATACCATTTTCAGACTTCATCAGGAAAGTTCTCAATAGGAGAGAGAGAAGAGGTGAATGTTATGGAAAAAAAGAAGTATGAACTTCCATAGTTTTACATCTTTTCCCCACCCTTTTAATTGTTTAAGTTACAGAAGGAATGCTGTTTAATTTTTAGGGGAATAGAAGAAAGAAATCAGTTTTATTTGCAGCAAAGGAGGCTTGATTTGGGTATTAGAAAATCCTTTCTCACTGCAGTAATTGTGATAATGTGATAGGCAAGTTGTGACAGGTGCTACAGGTTGTAAAGATGGTCTGTACATATTTCATTCTGGTACAGGAAGAATACATGGTCCTCTAAAATCACGCTGTATTTCTGTGTTTTTCAGAAGTGTGTGTGTGGGGTTTTTTGGCTTTTTGTTTTTGTTTTTTGGTTTTGGGGTTTTTTTAAATTATCTGACTTGAATCAGAAACTCTTGTCAAGGATGGTGGTGAATTTTGAACAAAGAGGAGATTTTACTAATAACATCGCATTTTGAAAGTTAAGTACCTGAAAAAATAACTTGTGGTTGTTCACAATCACAGAATAGTTTGGGTTCTCACAGTCAAGTTGAAAAACAATGACTGCCAAAGTTAAAAGAATCTCAACTCCATTTGTTTCTCACTATTTTTATTGCTGCTTAAATTAATAGCTTTTTTGGTTTGTTTTAAGCTTTTCTTGGCAGTGGATTAATTTGTCTAGTAATATAATCTTTGTTTTTAATTGCAGGTCTGCAATTGAAGAGGGTAAAGGAATTTATAATAACATAAAAAATTTTGTTAGATTTCAACTGAGCACGTAAGTTTGAAAAGCCGTCAGTGTCAGAAGTTTCTTGTGAATGAACCAAAGCATGAAGCAGATGCATGAATTCATGTTAATACTGTACATTTCAAGTAGGCTGCTGATATACTGTACTTTTGAGTTTTCATTATATTGTGTTTGGTGGCTTGTTTTATTTTTAAAGAGCCAGAAGATAGTGCAGTAAACAGACATGTAACTTGGTCACGGTTCTCCCTGTTAAGATGTGTAAAGTCAGTTACTGAAAGGATAGAGAGAAACAGCATTTGGGTCCCTGTTTAAATGAGAAGATTGTCGTCAGTCCCTCCTTAACCAGAACGTGTATTCAAATGGAGAAGACCAGGGAATCAGGAGGTTAATTTTTCTGAAATCCATGTACTGGTTTGTGGAATGAATTAGCTGTATGAAGCTGACTTCTTTTTCTTGCATATAAGGACTCATGTGCTAGCTATATAATGTGTACGTAAGACAAGAAGACAAGAGTTTATTAAGCCTTAGTTTCAAAATTTTTGTGAGTTTATCTTACTGGATCGGGATTCAGGGACATAGTTTTTCTCTTCACCATGTTGTTCATGTACTTTTTTTAAGCCTTCATGACATTTCAGAGTGGTCTGAATTTTGCATAAATTAAAAAAAAACAAAACCAAACATAAAACCTCAAATAAAACAAACCCAAAAAAGCCCACAAACAACAAATACCACCCAACTTCCCCCAAAACAAAAAGAAAATTCTCAACAAAAACTCCCAACACAATGAAGCCTGGGAAAGACCAACTTGCTTACCTGCATAAGCATTGTAAGAAGTCGCATAAACTTTCAGTCTTACCAAGACTAGACTAGAAATCTGCTGCTGAAAAATAACTAAGTGTAGATATTTTAGGAAAGTGCGCTTGCCTGTTAGCCCTGGGAATGGTGGCCTCAGTTTTTTGATGAATCAGTCACCCTTTGGTTTTTTCTGTCCCTCTTTGCAGGGAGAGCATAATAAGGTTCAGTACAGTGCTAAATTCGGAATTATTATAGGCTTGCTCTCTTCTTCTTGGTTATGAAGCCACTTAATCTTGCACTAAAAGCAATTAGTGCATATTTGTTTACAGAGGTTTCTAATGCCGAGCTTGCAGCCAGCTAACCTGTTTTTCAGTCTTTGGCCTGGCCTTCTCGTCTTGCTATTGATGAAGAGTGGTTGCAGATATTTTTAGGGAGCTTGAGTAGTACCTTGCCTTGACTGACCATGCAAACCAATGACAGGTGCACAGAGTGAGTTTATTTACATCAGAAGTGGAAAAGCAATTTGTTTTCCAAAACCATATTTAGAATATGCTTTTGGCACAAGAAAAGTATAGGACCCAGTTCCCCATAAAAAAATGAATTAGGTGATGGTGAGTGATAATTCTGAAATGTTACCTAAAAGTCTGGGAGGTTTGTAAATGCAAATTTGCTGCCTTTTTATTGCCAGAACAATGCTGTTTGAAATATGAACTGTGTCAGAATGAGTATTCTAAAGGATTTCACGCTCTACCTTTAAAGTTGGACTTATGTCGGCTGTGATTCACACTGTCAAAATCTGTATCTACTCTTAAACAGTTGAAGTGTTGATTACAAAGCAGTTATCAGTGGATCTTTAGAAATGTTCCATGCTGACAGTTGTAAAAATGGATTCTTTCAACAGGAGTATAGCAGCACTGACTTTAATCTCACTGGCTACATTAATGAACTTTCCTAATCCTCTCAATGCCATGCAGATCTTATGGATCAATATTATTATGGATGGACCTCCAGCTCAAAGGTAAGTAATTACTTTTAATTCCATTGAGTTCTGTAGTCCTTTTATTTCAACAAGGCAAGTGGTTGCTCATAAAGGAAACTGTGAAGTGTTAAATTTCAGTGAAATGTTTCTGCAATAGCAAACTTTCTCTGTGAATTCCAATGTTTGCAGTATGGTTCTATGTTAATTCTATTTAGTTTGCTTTAGTATCTAATGATACGGGGGCAGCAAGGATACCTAAAGATCCATGGATATGCCTATGAAACTTGCATGCAGGGTTCTGACTTCCCTCTGGGTTCTTCCTCTGACCCTCTTCACTGCAAGTAGGTGGTGGAGGGAGAGATGGTGAGGAACTAGCATTAAATCCTTTTTTTCAACTCAGGACATCTAATCCTTAAGTTAGAAGCAGTGAATTACTTTTATGATGATAAAAATATGGAATGTTCTTTTAATTCTAAGCCTTGGGGTGGAGCCTGTGGATAAAGATATTATTCGAAAACCTCCAAGAAATCTGAAGGACAGCATTCTGACCAAAAACCTGATTGTTAAAATACTGGTTTCATCAATAATTATTGTCTGTGGAACACTGTTTGTCTTCTGGAGAGAGGTATGACAAAAGTGCAAAACTTAGAGCAGTTACAACCTAATTTGAAAGAAATCCTTTTTATACCAGCAGTTAGAATTCAGAATTAATATGAACTTAGTTGTGAGTTTTGGCCATGCTTATTAATACTAGCATAGTAGAGAGGAAGATATTCAAAACAGTTGTTGAAATGAGAAATACAGTTTTATTCCCCTATCTCTATTTTAACATAGACTTTTCCAGGTTCCAAATCTACTTTGGAAATCTTGGCCCATAGAAAGTAATTATGCAAATCTTCTAGCCAGATTATTATGAAACAGCCATTTGACTTTGTTTTCCCAGTAGAGAAAAATGTTGTTTGAACATTTGGTAGTGCATCATAGAATTCCTGCTATTCTATGTGCTTGCATAAATGTTGGTCAGGAGGCTTCATTTAATCATAGTTTGGAATTACAAATTGCTGTAAGTTACAGGTGTGTAATATTTGCTGTATGATTTAATAAATCAGCTTGGGGCAAACAAGTTACTTTTGCTTTCATTTCCTAGCTAGTAAAACTTACTGTAGAATTATTGTAATAATTTTGTTTAATTGACTTTGTTTAATTGTGGAGGGTATAAAGCATGCTAAAGCCATTTCATTTTCTTTTGTTGGCAGTTAAGAGACAATGTAATAACACCTCGAGATACAACCATGACCTTCACCTGTTTTGTATTTTTTGATATGTTCAATGCTTTGAGTTCTAGATCTCAGGTAAGTGATTCGTACTGTCCGTTTACACAGTATTAACACAACAATCAGAGTTTTCTTTGAGGGAAGAGCTTGCTGTGTTTGTTTCAAGTGTTTTCCTGCAGATTCACTTCACGTCTGCTGTTAAGCTCAGAGTTTCATGTATTTACTGGATAGGATTTCTTAAATTACAGATAAGTTAGATTACTTAATTTGTTTACATGATGGTGTCCTGACAAAAGCAAGAAAGCTGTTATTAAGAGCTGAAGTGTGATAGTCCTTTGTATTGCTGTGTATACTTGGTTGGTTTTTTCTCTTCTTGGAAATTCTGTCAGTTTAGCAACCTTACCAGAATGTGAAATTTCTTGAAGGCCTTAGCTTTTATATTTTGTGATCCTAAACCCATAGTCCAAGGAAAATGTCTGAAACTTTTCTATATTTTTTTATCTGTGTATTTTTTTGTTTTAAGGAAACAAGTCTGAAATTTTGTGGTAGTATCCATTACTACATTTACTCTAATTTGCTGTCTATTTTCTGATCTGGAAAAGTGTAGCGGGAACCTTTTTCTGATGAACTGTACTTGTGGAAAAGTGAGCTCAATGTGCAAGTTGTTGACTATGAAGACAAGACTTGTACTCTGTTTACCAGGGAGAGAATGCAATTAGCCTGTTCAAGAGCTTGTTCTGGATTATCTAAGAGGTCAACAGTAATATTTTACATTTTTCTAAAAGTCTGGATGAAAAGAAATTGTAGTTTCTTGTCTAGATAATTAAGATTACATGTACAATGTAACATATTTTTTTTACAGACAAAATCTGTGTTCGAGATTGGACTTTGTAGTAACAAAATGTTCTGCTATGCTGTCCTCGGATCTATAATGGGGCAGTTATTGGTCATTTACTTTCCTCCACTTCAGAAGGTTTTCCAAACAGAGAGCCTGAGTGTCTTGGGTAAGAACAGTTCCCTTTTCAAAACTGTGCATTAAGGATTAATTTATAAATGTGGTGGGTGGTGGTTCTGTAAGAGCACTCTCTGGCTGTTTGCATACAACAGGAATACAAAGCCTGCTGATACCTTTTCTTTTGTGGGTAGGGTTTTTTGGGGGTTTTGTTTGTTTCATTGGTTTGCTTTTTGGTTTTTTAAATCCTTTTAGATGTTTTCTTTGAGAACCATGATTTAAATGCATATAGTACACAACTGATCAGTGAGTTCTTAAATATTTAGGTGCTTATTTATTTGGGAGTTTTTAATATAAATTTTGTTGCAGGCAAAATGATTGACATTGTGGGTTTTTAAGCACTATTAATTTAGCTGTTCCATAAGTTTTTTCTCTGAATATAAACACCTTATTTAGAAATGTTGATCCTTTAATATCGATTGCATTGTCATAGGGTAAATAAACACGAAGATTTAAAAAAGCTATAGATACATAATGCTGTTGGCCTCATTAAGACCTAGGTTTACTACTTTTGTAGTTTTCTGGAGTTGAATGATTGTAATGAAATACATGTATTTATTGTAGCATAATTTCTGATTATATTAATGTTCTCTGTTCAGAATTAAGTTAATTATGTTGCTGAAAATAAAGTTATGAAATACTTTAAAAACTTTTAATATCTTGCCTGTACTTATGGTTTGTGCATAAACTGTGCATGTTAATCTTCTGGTCCTGCAAAAAATTGAATCTTGCTTCATTTCTCCTGAACTTTCCCAATGATTGAGAGAAAATTTGAAAGTCTTGTGAGTCTTGTTCTTTTGTAAGTCTCCCTTCAGCCTTAAAGAACAATTTTAAAGAAGGTTAATTATCTCTTCCAGATTTACTGTTTCTTCTGGGACTCACTTCCTCTGTGTGCATAGTGACTGAGCTAATAAAGAAGTTTGAAAGAAGCAAGGAAAAGATCCAGAAATGTGGAAATTCTTCTTCATCAACTTCGTCCTTTCTTGATGTATGATGCATATTGCATTCTTGTGTTTGCAAACTTAGCGATTGCTGTCTAAAGATGTTGGAGAAAGCAAAACAATATCTGGAAGATAAAGAAATCCTGAGGGCTTTTGACAAGTCCTTTGTTTCACAGGCTAATGACGAACTTCATGTTTCAAGACTGTTTAGAATTTAACTTCCATCTGTGGAAGTAACAAATGAAATTATGCAACTTTGGTAACATTTTTCCTCAAACGTAAATTTACTTTTAAGATTGAATGGTATTGTGGGGGGGGAGGGGTCAGGGGTTAATTTAAAGAAAGATCTAAGCCCAAGTCCCATTTTCTGCACTTAAAAGATATAACTGTGTAAAATCCTTCTCTTAGATATAAATATTTTAGTTTGTTTTTATTTAAGGCATTGTACTATTCTACTTTTATGGTGGTGGGACTTTGCTACTAATACAAGGATAAAAATATTTCAGAGGCATTCCACTGGGTTTAGAGTCTGTCACAAGAGTGCCATATTCTAGCTACTGTATTTATTTACTTTATCCTGCAATGTGTAAGCGGCTCAAGTACCTTGTGCTACAGTTTTTTTGTATCCCAAGTTTGGTTTTTTTTGCACAGGATGTGACCGCTGTCAGATCACTGTTTTTCTTTTCTTTTTCTGTGATTGAAAAGCCTATACTGCAATTTGAAGTAAATGTTTGCTTTTCTTATAAGTGTGTTGTCTCTTTGTTTTAAAAGAAACTGGCATTTACACCAAATGAACGAGCTTGTTTTGATATAATTGTAGATATGGGCTTTGTTTCATGTCTTGTTCCGTATTTACTGTAGCTTATGACTGTTAGATCACTTGAGTGATTATAAGACAGTAGTTATGGAAATTATTTGTAGTGTACTGAATTAAAAAATTAATGCAATAATCCTCATTGGGCAAAAAAACCCCATCCCTCTTTCAAAGAAGCTTCATTTTCCTTCCTTCTTCCTTCCTTTCTGTTTGTTAAAAAAACCTTTTTACTGGTAGGGCAACTTTGAATTTTAACCCATAGAATTACTTTTGGAGCTAGCAAAGCATTATAATAGATTTGTTTTGATCTGTTAAAAGTATTTTTAATATATTGCAATGCTGAATACTCTAATATTCACTAATTGGAAATAGTGTTTTTCCTCAAAATAGTCTTGCCCTGTTGTCATCAGTGTCATCTCATCAGAGAAGAGAGTGTCATCAGTGCCATCTTACCATCCTTTCAGGAAATGCAAGGAACTATCACCTAAATAATCTTGAAAAGAGGATGTCTTAATATCTCTGGGGGGAGTCAAAGACACAGTGGTATCTCTTTCACTTGTAAACATGTGCATGTGCATCTTTCCTCACTGTAGCCTGAAAGTGTGGCAGTGGCATTGGCTCTGGCCCATGCTGTCACAGTGGTTATCCTGTCATTTGAGGAGGAATTGTCATAAACAGGCACTGGGATATTGCACTTGCCACTGTGACTTGTCCCACACGCCATGCTTGAAAGTGCAGTATGAATTTCTCTGCTAATGTTACTTGAATTGTTTTCTTCTTTTTGCCTGTGGGATTCCTAGACTTTGCCAGGAAATGGGGCTGCAGACAGGGCATGAGTGCACATTCAGTCTTCCTTATGCAGGCAGTTCATCCACTGCTCTGCCTGACCCTCAATATGCCCATAATACCTGGACTACCAATGTGCTGGAGATGTGTTTGAGTAAAGACAAGGATCCTGCAGCTCTTGGCCCTCATCTCTCCCTGGGGTTGTTACCACTGAGCTGGGAGGGCCTGAACAACGTGACCTCTTACAGAAATGCTCTCATGTCTTCAAGTAAAAGTTTCTGACTTACATCAGTTCTGCCTTTCAGAAGTTGAACAGATTAGTCAGTTGTTGAACAATTACTGTCTTTGGCAAGTGGGGCTGTAGCTGTTCAATATTGTAGTGTGTTCAGTATTTCAATACAATTTCAGAACACTTCATTAATAAAATCCTTAGTATTCATTATTAAAGACAAATAGTAAAAGCTGACAGTGCATGCTGATGAAGAATCTTGAACAAACTTTGATTTTGAGAAAGGACAGCAACTATACCTTTCACATAGTAAGTCTTAATTTGTGGTTGATATTCTTCCATGGGATTTGACTCTTTTGTGCTCTGCTCCTGGTCTTAGAGTCCCAGAAATCTAGGTAAGTACAGATAAGTACAGATGAATGCTAAATTGTTGTCTTAGCTTGGAAGTGTCATTGCCAAGTCTTTAAACAAATGTTATCAAGTGCCCCTTTCCCAGCACAAGTCCCACTTTCTGAATAAGGCATGTCAGTCTAGACAAGAAATAAAATTTCAGTCTCTGAAGGATAATTTTGCCTTATTGCAGAGTGGACTTAACTGAACGTAGTTCACTTTAAATATGCCAGAAGTTTTGGTGCTGTGTTTTCCAATGGAAGACAAAATACTAACAAGTAATAAATCTAGTCCAATGTCATTATATATAAAAAATGCTTGGACTGAATTCCATTGCCATTATTTTGGCTCCTCTTGTGATTCATTACCACCTTACAGCAGGTTTGAGAGATTTTTCTCCAGAGCCGTTGAATCAATAGTGGGAAATTTCCACAACAATTAAGAGGCATTTCTTACTGGTTGGAAATAGGCAACAACCAAGGAATTTACTCAGTTTTACTGACTGGAATAAATGGAATAAAGAACATTTCAGTTTTAATAAGTAAAGGCCCTTTATTTTTTAATTTTCCTACGAAGAAGATGGAAGACCTATAATAAGTCAGAAAATCTGCTTAGTAACTATAGAATCAGTAATTATTTTCTTCAGCCTATAGGCTTGGGTTTTGCAATGAGGTGTGTGTCATTTCATCAGCAATAGAGAATGGCTGAATTCTGCATTGAGAACGCATTTCCACTACAGTAATTCTTAATCATTGAGTCAAGGTCCCCAAAGGTATTCTCAAAACGCTACGTGGTCATAGCAGTTTTCTTACCCAAAAGTGGAATATTTGACCTTATTCCAGTCTTCTGAATTATCTAATTGAAGATATCACTTCTTATCACGTCTCAAGAATTTTTACGATCTCCAGCAGTTTTCTGGTGTGGGATTCAGAGTAAATTAAGATCTCTCTTCTCACCAGCACTAACAAAGTGGAATCAAACACGCCTGTATTTTTATATTTAGGACTTATTTTACATGTGACTATTTCTGATGATTAGAAACTCTAAGGAATTACAAGCTTAGTAAAATAAAACATGCGGGATCATAATGGAGAAGAGGATGATTTGGACTATTAAGACTTTCAGTTTTAGTTAGTAAAATCAGTCACTTAAACCCCTTTCAACTTTTAAATAAAAGTCATCTGATGGAAATGTGATGCTGTAGGTAGGAGGACATAGAAACTTACTGAGAAATGGGTTGTTAAGTTCTGGCTTGTGGTGTGGTTGGGTGTACGTGCCATCTGCTGGTAGTTCAGTAAGTAGCAGCTTTTGTACTGGAAAAAATGTTAACTTGCTACGACAGGTTGTATCTCACAACTAGAGTTCTCATAAATGTAACATCTTATAGACCTATTCTCACTGACTATACTAGGGCAGTATCAAGACTCAACTGTATGGTATAGGATCTTTCCTCTAAATCCCAAGATATGGTGAGTTACTTCCATGGAAAGAGAGGTGATAGGGAACATAAGCGGGTCTGAAAACTTGAGCATACAATGCAAGAATCAAGCCTGAATTCTGGTAAGTTATGGGCAAAACTAATGATTTGAGGTGGAAATTGTGATTTTCCTAAATGCAAGAAAAGGTATGTGGATTCTTGAGAAGAAAAAACCCAGATGTAACTCTATTTTACATAGGGAAGACACTGGAAAACCAATAGTTTCATAAGAAAAGCATTTATGTAAATTGACTAATTATGCTGGAAAGTTTGCTAATGCAAAGCACTGAGAAATACTGATGATTTAGCATTTTAAAAAAAATTATAAACTGGTTTTCAGTATTACCGTGTTGACAGCAAGGGTTTGTCAAGTAGTTAGTGTACATAGGGGAAGTCAAAACAGGTCTGGTTTTCAGTATAGCCGTTGTAGAAAGAAGAGTGACAACAGCTTTTTAATAGCAGAGGATTGTACACAATTACTGTGAGAACTACTTAGAATTAGCAAACCTGTAGAAACTTGGTCCCACGTGACAGCTTTGTGTGTGCATGTAACTCTTTCTTTAAACACAAGGGGAAAGGGGGAGAAATAAAATCTGAAGTTTCTCCCTGCAAGTACTCTACCAGTAAAGACTGATTTTACAATATTTTTAAACTGTCAATTTCCATTTTAATCTCAACTGTTAGACCCTGACCACTGTGTTCCTCAAACACAAACTTTAAAATTGGATTTTTTGTAAATGAAAAGTATTCAGGGAGATGAGGCAGAGCCAACTGTAAATGTTCAGGAAAAGAATTTCTCTAAAATAGTCCTGCTTTGAAATGCTGAACAACTTTGCTCTCATTTTCAGTTAGACTGATACCTTTAAAGAAAAACAGAACACCACAACTTTTGTACAGCATTTCTTTTATACAAATGTAAGTTACAAAAAGGTAAATAAAAAAAATCCCCTGAAGCAAGATTTTTGGTAAAGATTCAATCAGGAACTTGTGTGAAAACAGTTGAGCAAATTCCAATACAGTCCCAATGTTACTTTTTTCATCAGCATGTCATTAGAAGTTACTCCAAGAATAATGCTTTCAGTCATCCACTTCCAGTGATGCAAACCTATTAACATTGCATAAATGCTGAGTTTCTGGTACAGCACACCGGATGGCTCGTTTTTTCTTATTAGATGCTTTCCTCTTTTTGCAGGACTCTGATCTGGTCTTGGTCACCTTCTGAAAGAAGTCTGGAGATACCGCTGACTCCACTGTATTTAACAAAACCAGATAAAGCCGAGCCATTTTTGGAGATAAAATAAACAGATTTTCCACTGATGGTGCTGATTTAAGCTCTTGATACAGTCTGTGCACAAGGGTCCCAGTGTAAAGCCTGCTCAAAAGGAGAGAATCTGCATTTAGAATTGCACCTCAACAGGACAGGTACAGAAACATGTTGCTTAATGAAAATAACATACAGTATCCAACAGTCAACTCCTAAGAGACACCTATGCTAAGAGTATTTTTCTCTATAATTCCTTTAAAGAAGGGATTTAATGTAGCACTGGCCAAAGGAGTTTGACAGAGAAAATGAAACATGTTAATAAATGCAATTTTGGGCTTGTGTGGAAAGCAGATCTCTGAAACAACCTTACCTACTTAGGTCTGGCTCAGAGAGAGGAGTGCCAAGTAGCTGGTTGAGATACAATCCCATCTGAAGACAGCACTGCCACTGGCAAAAACTGTGTGCAGCATCTAAATCAAAGTCATTTTGCAATTTCTTTTCCTTCCATTTTAGAAATTCGTTATATGCAACACTGTCATCTTCAGCAGGTAGAACTGTGGGGTCTAGGTTATAAATAAAAAATAACATGGAAATAAATGTTCTGTGAACAGTACAAAAGGTATCTCCAAAGTATAGAGTCTTCAACTCCTGATTCTAGTTGAAAGGAGAGTGTAGCCAGGTGAGAGTGGTCTCTTCTTCCAGTTAACAATCAATAGGGCAAGGAGAAATGGCCTTTAAGTTGCACCAGAGGAGGTTTGGGTTGGACATTAGGAGGAATTTCTTCACAGAAGGTGTGATTAGACACTGGAGTGGGCTGCCCAAGGAGGTGGTGGGGTCACAGTCCCTGGAGGTGTTTAAGGAAAGACTGGACGTGGCACTCAGTGCCATGGTCTGGTTGACACGGTGGTGTTTGGTCATGGGTTGGACTTGATCGCAGAGGTCTTTTCCAACCTAATTGAGTCTGTGTGATCAAATCCAAACAAGCTTTCCATCTCACTACAACCTGCTCGGAAACCTTGTCAGTCTGGCTTCTATACACCAGAACCCAAAGAAACTGTATAACCCTGGCATGCATTGTCTTTGCCATCAAATGGAGGACTCCTAGAGGAAATGTCCATAACCCTAACAGGTATAAATATTACTAAAGCAATTTCTGTGATTATTTAATACTTTCAAATTTGCAATGCATAGGCAGAAAAAGTGTGCCTGCGCAACCCAGCATTTTTAAGTACAAATGATTTCAGAAAAGCTCAAGAGGAAAAAAAACCTGGAATGCTTTAATAGTAGTTTTTTGATGGCTGAGTATAAGGTTATTTTTTGTAACTTTTATATCTAAATTAATATTTCAGTCGTAAAGATAGCACTTATAAATGCACATTAATATTTTAAAAGGTGGCAAAGTACTGTTTTACCTATGTAAAATGTTAAGTTGATGGTTAGCACTTTTTCTTTGTGCATATCAATGCAAAGAGTGTGATACTTCAGGATAGAGTGTAAATCAATCCTAATTCCTCTACATTTGGACAACTCACCATTAAGTGTGGAAAAATGAATTACAGTCTGGATTTTTGTAGGTGCTGAATACCTCAAATTGTATTCCTTGGAAACATACCTGGATCATCGGTTATCCTCTGCAGTTCTCCAGAAACTACCATTAGAAGTAGAGCCTTTAACTGGTTCAGCTTAACTTTTGGTTCTGAACAACGTATCCAGTAACATGTTACAGCAACAGAGAGTTGTAAGTGACTTGGGATAGGTTCTAGGAAACTCATTTTCACTCCCAGAGTCTCCAGCAAAAGCATCTGACGGCATGACACGGGCACCTAAAAATAAGTTTAAAAATTGGAGGTAAGAGACTTGATTTGTTGTGAGCAATTTCTAAAAGGCAAATAAGTTTCTGGTTAAACTAGTTAGCACTTTAGGTTTCTGATAAAAAATTATTTAAGTTTCATAGATATTCTGAACAGGAAATATTTTTTTAAATAGTAATTAAAACTTAAAAAATGACACAGCTGAACGGCAGGTAGAAAGATAAAAGTAATTAATAAGTAGTTAATTCCTGCACGTTCCCTCTTTGCTGTGCCATTTAACTTTGAGAAAGTGGTGTTATAAACTTTGTCCATAACTTCATGCATGCAGAATTGCGGCAGGCTGTTCAGCTGCCATTTGAGTGCTTTGTAAACCTTGATTAGGATTGTTTTGCCTACTCTTAGGCAGACATCCCCATAGCAGAAGAGAAACTGAAGTCAGTTTTGCCTAGAGCACTTTAAATGCAGAACAACATTTCTTCTTCTAATCTTTTGTTCAATTGATAATTCCCATATATTTACTAAGGAAAATTATTGTAGTAGCGAAGCTCAAATTCATTAAACAAACAGCACACACACCAAGGCTGAAGCAAGGTGTCATTAATGTCTCCTAATCTGAAACACGATTTCTCAAACTTTTAAGTGTTGTATGTTGTTTAAAAGGCGCGTACCAATAACCTATGTAAAGTAACCTGTGCTTTGGAGCTATCTGTAGCATTTAATAGGTGTAGCAGTGATAGACTCGGTTCCTTTACAAAGTAGCCACCAGCAAGTGACAAAAATATTCAGCACTGCCCACACACAGAGATGTGTTAACAGTCCATCTGAATGCCAGAATGGATAGAGCACATGCCTTAAAAATGCAGAATTAAAAGACACAGATTGTATTTCTAGACGTTGCAGAAATTCCTGCATACAAAACTTTAGTTATCCAACTTCGAGAATGGGAGATTACTTCCCATTATAGCAAAAGTTACAGTCTTAATCATTAGAATTTACATAGAAGTGCTACAGTGGTGACTGGAACTAACCCAGTACAACTTTCCTGTGATTTTCAAGTGTTTTTCAGGTGCTGTTCTGCTTTGTCTGGCAAGCATCAGAGGTTCATGTTAACAGGAGCATACTTGGGGTAGGTAAAACTGCTGGGCAGCTCCAACACTCACACGTGAAATAATGGCTCCTAGTAAAAAGGCATGGGTCAGATTTTGTTTCAGAACATTGCTCTGAAACATTCCACAGCTTGGTCAAATACAAATTAGGGTTTGTAGTGTTAAAACGGGACTTTCCTAAATTGCATGAAACTGAGTTCCTTCCGATAAAAAGCAAATATTAGTGTAACAAAATACATAAGAATGAAATAAGGGCTTCGAATGGAAAATGCAGGGAGTATTGCAAATACACACTACAACTCATATCATTTGTCTTGGTACACTTGGAGGGGGGCAGGGAAGGAAAGGAGATGAAGACAACCTGATGTAGCTTCTTAAATATCACAGGTACCTCTGTATTAAGTAGTTACTTACTGAGGCGGCTTAGTTCAGACATCACATTTAGCGGCCAGCTGGCAAACGTGAGTCCCAACTATTTTTGTGTCACTCGTGAAACACTGTTAACTGTGATCTGCCGTGACAACCATTTACCTCCATTAACTTGTCCAAAGGAAAACGATCGTCACAAAAATCTGGGGGTAGGCTTGCTGCTTGAACAAATGTTTTTTTAACTGTCTTTTGGCATCTGTCAAATTCACATACAATGGGCAGCTCGTTGGTCTGCTTACTTGAAGAAGCATCTTCAGTACTGTGAGATAGTCTCAGAAGCAGTCCATAGATAACTTGTCGGATGGGCAAAGCTGTGCTATGAGCACTGGGTCTCTGCATGTTCTCCACTTGAACGCGGAGGAAGGTACTTCTGAGTATCAGGGCATTGATGATGAATGGGGCCAGCTTACCTTTTGCCAAAGCATCAAGTACCCACTGTGGTACGTCTGCTTTCCTGGCAGCCTCGCATTCATAGCTCCCATTCTGAAAGAAGTCCTCAAGATTCACGTCAGACGGAGCATAATCCTCCATTGAAGTGCACAGAAGCTCTCGTATTTCTTCCCTCTGGTGTTTCTTAAGATATTTCAGCACGTTGTCGACGGCCTCGGCGGGCTCTGCAAACTGCGCCAGCCAGTTCAGCAGTCCCTGGAGGCGGAGGTGCTTCCCGCCCTTCCCCGCCGCGCAGCCCCGCGGCAGGCGCACCTTGCTGAAGAACGCCTCCAGCGCTTCCAGGCCGATGTAGTCGTTCCCGTTCATGACGGCAAAGAGCGGGAGCAGGCCCGTGCTCAGGTGCCCGAAGTGCCTGCAGAACCTCTCCGCCGAGAAGCAGCGCGCGGGCACGTAGCACCCCTGCGGCGCGGCGGCGGCGCGCACGCTCTGCCACTGGAAGTGGGACAGCGGGCAGTACCCGCCCGCCAGGTCGAACACGCAGAAGTCGCTGTCGAGGGAGAGGACGGGGCAGCCCCAGCGGTTGGCCAGCCCGGCGATCTCCCGGTCGGCCTCGGCGAAGCACTGCACGAAGGGCACGCCGAGCCGGCCCAGCGCCTGCACGAAGGCCTCGCGGGTCAGCAGCGGCACCAGGCAGCCGCCGGCGCCGCGGGACAGCCCGTAGGCCGCCCGCAGCTGCTCGGCGGCGCGGCCCCGCAGCGTGGGCAGCTTCCTGTCCTCGGCGCCGCGCCCGCCGTCCAGCACCACGAAGGGCGCGACGCCGCAGGCCCGCAGGACGCCGAAGAAGTCGCGCACGGCCGCGGCGAAGGCGCCGTAGTCGCCGCCGCGTCGGAAGTCGGCGTCGGGGGCGAAGCAGAGGCGGTGGTAGAGGCTGCTGCCGTCGATGACCAGCTTGGTGTCCCGCACCCGCAGCTCGGTGAAGAACACCCCTCGCTCCTCCACGAAGCCCGTCAGCCCCTGGACGCCCATGGCGCCGGAAGCAGGGCCAGGAGTGACACGCGGAGCCCTCCGATCCCGGATCCGCTTCCTTTCGCTCCTCCCGCCCGCCGGCGCTCAGGCGCGCGCGCGCCGTCTCCTGGCGACGGGGCCGCACACAGCGCGGTCCGGGCCGGGAGCGCTGCGAGCCCGCGGCCGCTCCCGCTCTGCCAGCGCCCGGCCTGCCCCAGCCCGTCCCCAGCGGCCACGGGGGACCCTGAGGCACCACAGTCCCTGCCGGCGGGCCGGCCGCTGGAGCGGCTGGGAACGGCGGGGGCGGGGGGGACCGCCGGCTCCCGGGGACTCCCGCCTGTCCCGGAGGGGTGAGGAACGGGGACCTCGCCCTCGCCCCTTGCTGTGAGGGTGTCGGTGCTAACTTGTGTTTTGGGTCTTACACAGTCTTGTGACAAGGTAATAACATCCCGAGATTATCCTAGGGGATCTCGGCTTCCCGAACGTGCATCAGGGAGATACTAAATACAGTAGTCGAGTACATTTGACCCCGTTTTACCATCACCCTCAAGCTCCTTTGCTACCGGCATTAATAATAAAATCTTAGTTATCTTTTCTCTAGGAGCACTAAAAAACTGAGCTAAGTGAAATGATGTCACTTTAGCCTTGGGTAAGTTTATAAAGATATTGCAGAAAATAATAATGGAGCCAGCGTTAAAAAGGTTTTGTTTATTTGTTTGTTTTTGTTTTTTTTATGAAGGGAAAAACAAGGAAAAATCTCATTTTTTGAATTTTCAAAACATTTAAAGGAGCAAGCCAGTGAAGTCATCTGCAGGAAAAAAATCAAGGTAGTAAATACTAAAGATATTTAGAGCTTAAATATAAAGACTGGAATTTGTGCTGCAGGGCGTTAATGTAACACAATGGTTCTTAAGGAACAAAAAGAAAACCTGATAGAATTGGAAAATGGCCTCGATTGGCAAAGAAGGGATTATCTTGGAAGCAGAAAGTGTCAGGGTATGTTAGCTGTTGCTAAAGAAACCTGTAGGTTAGTCTTTCTTACAGAAACTAAGAAAGGCCAGGGAAGAAGTTGAGATGGTTTGTGCTTAGCATGTGTAGGTGAAACTATGAAACCCTAACCAGTGACTTTCCTTCAGTTTGCAGCACAAAAAGGAAGATTTAACTCTAGCCAAGGAAGAAAATATTTTTTAAAAAGTGATCCAGACAATGTAATTGCATTAGTTTGGTTGGCATCAGCAGTCTGCCTGGCTCTGGGACGGGACGTGGGAATGATGGATGGGACAAAGGAAACTCTTTACCAAAGTTACTGGATAGGGTATACTGAGATTCTTTTAGGAAAAGAGAGCTGGTGACTTGACTGCTTTGTGTTATCTCTACTTGTTCTGAACTTTAATGAAGCAATTGATGTTGCTGCTTGGGAAATACCTGCTCATGGGAGATGGACACTGGTAGGAAAGGAACACAGGGGAGGTTGGGCTAAAGGTTTGAGTGGGTAGGAGCGGTTCATATACTTCTTGAAGAATCCATCTGTGTTATGGCTGAGTAGGTCTTTAAGGCCTGTTGGCTCTTACAGGGCATTTCTTTCAGATGCAGTGCTCAGCATTCCACCTCTTCTGTGCTGTTGAAATGCACTTATGATGCCACAATGGCAATCACTGGCCCCTGCCTTCTATCACTATTCAGCAGTAGATACTAAAGCATTTCACTAAGTTACATGATAATTGTTACTATTATTATATAGAGAGGGAATTTGAAGCATAGGGAGTAAAAGGTGAGAGGCATTATTAGAAATAAAGCGCAGAAGTTAAACTCAGTGAGCTACTTGATCTTAAGCATAGTTTTGCGGTGTGAAGGATTGTCATACATTCCTAGGCCCAAGTAAGTATGAAAATTTGAAGGTGAGCTGTGTTAAGTGACTTCAGAAAGAAAAAAAGAGGGTATACATAGCTCAGCAGGTTTTCTAAGTGTAGCTATTTCTAAAGGAATTTATGAAGGTATGCACAAAACAACAATTAGGAGAATAGAACAGTAAATGAAAATTATGTAAACTTTCTAGAATCTTTCTGCCCTCCCCTCCTCCACACCTCAGCATGATCCTTTTAGTCTCCTTCAGACAGATTTGGAGTTACAGAGAAATAATTTTCTAGCTGACATTCTTTCCTTAGCATTTGCATTTCAAAATTTTTTTCAGTGTTGCTGAAAGAGAATAAAGAAACAGTATTAGGAGTGCTTTAGTTTAAAAAACATGCAGGATTTAAGATGTCTTGTAGTAATTAAAGTTTATCTGTGTTTCATGACATGGTGGCAGTGCAATGTCAGGCTTTTTGGTACAGTGTGACAGCAGCTCAGCTGATGGGTGTTAAAATAGGTTCTTGTGCCTATACACACACACACACACACACACACACACACACACAGAGTTTGTTGTTCCAAGATACAAATCTGTAATCTTAATTTAGGCTCTGCATTCATTTGGAAGAGAAGCCAGTGACTTGGAACCTGAAGTTGTACAGCTTTTAAAATTAGGAAATTTGTCTTTGCTCTTCCAAAACCACAACCACCACAGCAAAAATCCTGTTTGTGTGCTTGCCTTGACCTTGAAATGGTGTGGTGAACAAGGCCAGTGTGGGGCTGCTGCTCTGCACTGCTGATGGACGGTAGCAATAGTAGCACTGATCTTGCAAGACCTTTACTTGTTCCAAAGGATCTTCAAGCAAAATGATGCACATAGTATTATATAAAGGCAAGATAATGAAAGCAATATTGTTTTATTATGTGCAGTGAAACACCTACCCTTTTTCATTTGGAATGAGGAAGGTTGGGTAAACAAAGTTACTCTATACTCATGTTGAGCTATTGAAAACCATAGAAATGCTAGAGCTTGGCCTTTGCAGTCCTTACATTTGCAGAATTAGGACCTCAATTAGGCAAGAATTCCAAACCAAATATAAATTGTTGGAAAGGTTGGAAAGGTGGATCATGAAAGGACACAGTGAAGGAGAAATGAACTTCTGGAAGGGTTGGGTTTTATTGAAAATCTTGCAGTTTTTCTGTGAAACTAATTTGCTGAAGTTAGTAGTAGTGAGTCACAAAGAGCACTGGAACAGGTGGTGAAATCTGAGGGGTAGATGAAAGAGCAGACAAAACAGCTTTGTAGTTGTTGATGGGAGAGAATTCAAACTATAGGTGGAGGTTATGCTTCAATATGTACAAAATTCTTGAAACTTGTATCCTGAAATGCAGATATTTTTGGTGTCAGGTACTGTGGTGGTATAAAGATAGGTGGTTAGGAAGAGTGCCATATCTGGGGGAACTGTGCTATCAGTTCAGAGAATTAATTTAAGGTTGATTTAGAGGAAGACTGACTATGTCACATCTACATTAACTGAAGTTTGTTTATCAAGTCTGCTGCCCTCAGTTTAGCAACTAATGATTCCACTTAATTTGTGTTTGCTGCAAGCTGGGTACTGTGAACATTACCACAGAATTAAATGAAAAGTTTAATAAGAACAATACATTGACAAATCAATATTTTTCTGTTTCAAGTGATTTCTGTGAACGTCCATGGAAGAATAAAGGGATTTGAAAGCTACATCCTAGAGAAATTTGTGTAGTTTTTGTTGCACAGAGAAATGCTGAAATTTCAAGAAACTCCTAAGCATGTCACTGTTGCCAGATTTAATTCTGCTTGCTCAGATGCTGTGATTGCAAGAAGATACATTACGCAGAGGAAACTTGGTAATGGAAGCTTTGGAAGTGTGTACTTGGTTAATGACAGAAAAGCAAAACAAGGAGAAGAATTGTAAGTAAACCCTTCACGTGCTTTAAATAAAAATGTTGGGAACATATTTCTTGCACTGTAGATATTTTCTTTGTATTTGTGTCTCACCTCTCAGTTTGGTGTTATGTTGCAGCCTTAACTGTCTAGCTTCAGTGTTGATGTAAGGTAGAAGCAGACTTTTTTTTTGTAACACGTAATTGGATGCCTTCAGGAATTGATTCTGTTACTGTAAGGACTCAGATTGTTGGAGGGGTCTCAAAAGAAACTGTACAGTATTGATGACCTATTTTTTATACCTGAGTTGTCTAAATGAAAACTGATAAGGAAGAGTTACAGAAATTCCAGTAAACACCTTTTTATTTGCTGTATACCTAACTGGTAGAAGGTTTGATTTTTTTTTTTTTTTTAACTTGCCTGATTTTGGACAAGTCTCATCAGTTTTATTAATAAACCCTTTGGGATCCTGAAGCCACAGTGACAAAAGCACATTTTCAGAGTGTTGACATTTTTGTATGTGGGTTTGATATTGGGTTTGTGGCTGGACTTCGTGTTGTGTAGAACTGTGCTTGTCTACCTTGATACTTACACCAAGTGAAATTTAACTATAAATATCTTTGTTTTATCCAAAAAAAATTGTTAGGCTCTTTGTCTAAAGTCAGAAACATCTAATCAATGTGCTTTTCAGCCAGAAATACGTAATTCCTTTAAATAGGGGTGTCTATTGGTCCCTATTGATGGACACATTAATGAGCACTTACGTGATTAAGGAGATTTTTCTGATTCATTTGTGCCTCACTTTTACTACTTATGGCAATGCATTATTGGCAATATTGCTTTAGTAAGTGTGCAACCAAGGCATAGTTCTGTCAATTGTTTTCCTTCTACATCGGTTTACATCTTTTCAGCTCCTTAGATTAGGGTTAGGGTCCACTAAGCTCTTAGCTTTTTTCACATGGCTTAAAGGGTTTTGGCTCTCTCATAACCTTAGCTACACTTTTCTCTGAAAAAGTTCTTTAATGAACTATTTCATTAAAACCGATAAACAGTATTTTTCATTTTATGTTAAGATAGTCTGTCATGCAAACGGGGTGAGAGGAACTACCTGAGCTTCTAAGATACTTCAGAATTCAGCTGTTACTGAACTCACTCTTCAAATATTAACAGTATAGTGAAATGTGGATCTTCACACAGTTGCTGCTATAGCACAACCTGCCAAACCTCAAAAACAAGGAACATGCCGTAAGCTTTTAAGTGGCTATTTAAATTTTTTTCTTAAGAATTTTGAGTGATTGCCTTGAACAAACATTCACTGCCTGCAGCATTTCATGCCTGCATTTTATTAGGGATGAGCCTGAATGTGTCCTCTGCTGTCTTCAGGACAGAGACTGAATATCAAATGACGTATTTTTGGTTTTATTTTAAATTTTTTTTATCAGTCTCTTTTTTGTGGCTACAGTACGATAGAAATACACCAGTATTTAACCAGCCCAAGTGCTGTTAAGATGTGCAATGCTGTATTTAAGCCTTCCATCACGAGGGGGTGCTCGCCTATCACAGTTCATTCCTTCCACACCTCAAGTGTGAATCGACAAGGGGATTTCCCCGAATTTCTACCACTTATGAACTAATGGATTACAAGAATACTGTCCCAGTTGAGCACAAAAATACACGTACCATAATGATATAGAGTTAAGGAATTAGAAATACTGGTTTCTTAAGGTGGTAAAATATGCTAGAAGTCACATTCTCAATACTGCTTTCAGATAATGTCATATGGAACCATGCTGGTTGCTGCGTATGTTATATATATTTTTAAATGAAAATTTACGTGATTATGGTTCTTACTCTTTAAAAATAATGATCTTAATACAGCTCTGAAGACACTTTGAGAGAAAAAAACCCACAAACGACACAACTGTGACCTCTGCAGAATTAGAATTCTATTTTTACTGTTTCAGAGATGATCTAGAACATGCTGAGACAAATATTATGTACAATGTAAACTCAGCCACAGATAATTTCCTGAAAATTGCTATAGTCTGAAGCACTCTGAAAGAGCATAGGGATAAATCATAGAAATACAAATTCCCAAGAAAAGTGACATATTGATACAGAAGCTGTCCAGGAATATCTTTTTCGATTTTCCATTAGTGCAGTGTCTACAGAATGAGTTAATGCAGAGACTAATAATGGTTATTGTGTCATTTCAGGTATGTTCAGCAAAGCTTTTGCATGATTCTAGAAACAGTTTTAGGTTGTGCCTTGTATTTTGTTACCTCTCAAGGATCATACCTGTTTTGAGTGAAGTGTTGGTGCACAGAGTTGCTTTAGCTGGGAAGGAGAGAGAGTTGATTATTTGGGGCATACCTCAAATTAACAGACTTATTTCACTTAAAACTCTCAGGGCTGCTCAGGCCAGCAGTGCTTGCCTTTCTGAAAGTACATGCCAGCTTCATGCTTCTCTCCAGTTCTTTGTATGGATAGGATCAGGATTACTGACTTTCTGAGGTCGAACTAGATCAGTATGATATGGTTGACTTGCGTACTCTACAAACGATAAAGTTATGAAGTACCACAAGTATAGTAGCATATGTAGGTCCCTTACTCTGACTCCCTCTTAAGTCTTGCATTGTATGACACATTCTTTGCCTGTTGCTTTAACTTTCTAACTGGTATTTTTTTTGTAAATTGTATTTTCTGGTGCAAGAAGTTTTGATCCTGTTGGATGATTCTCATCGAGTATGACAGAAAGGTAAATATCTCAGATAGAAGTCCCTGCAATTTACATGAAAGCAGCAGAGTAGAGAACAAAAAGAATGCCCTCATAGAGAGAAAGGTCAGAACCTGGGAGGTTCTTCACTATGAGCAAAGTTTCTCGTGTACTGAAGAATCTATACAGGAGAGAGATTATCAATTTCCCCCCTTCTTTTGGAAGAAACTAGAATCAGAATTAATATCTTAGACCCTAAAGTCAGTTAAGCACATCTGTACAAAAGCAAGCTTCTTAGTTCCGGTTTACACAAGATGTCTTAGTTTGTGGATTATTTGATATTTATTTGTTCCTGGACATTATGGACCTAGACCTACCGAAATCAGATAACTTGGTTTGTATAAAGAAAGTAGCAGGATTGTACCAGCATTTTTACAACTAAGTAATATTCCTGCAGTCACTTCTATGCTAGTCCTCCTGAGTATCTTATAAGTTAATTATAACAGGTAATTTTAGTTGAAGACAAAGTCTTTTACAGCAGAGATTGAAGTTCAGCAGTAGTCTTGAAGGACAGTGCCATCACTTAAAGAAAATGAATGT
The DNA here is from genome assembly GCA_013397775.1 of Eulacestoma nigropectus. NCBI lineage: Eukaryota > Metazoa > Chordata > Aves > Passeriformes > Eulacestoma > Eulacestoma nigropectus. Next base: position 97,278 of record VZTE01002115.1, read on the forward strand.
CCTAATCAGTTGTGCCAAGGGAAGCTCTGGGTTAAGTGTCACTGATTCATAACCATTTATGGGCAAGCAGCTGAAGTACACAGTAGGCAATAGGGACTTCTAGTTCATAAATATTCACAAGGTATTTACGTGTCTCTGTGGTGGAAAGGACACGCTGCCGAGTGCCAAACTCCCTGGACTGCTCCACTGTGTGGTAACTGTGGGGTGTCAGCTCAACTTCTGCATCTGACTTGCATTATAGCTTTAATCCAGACTCATGCTAGGATTCCTTGGAAACTGTGCCCTTAGCTGAATAATTTATCATGTGACTTTCAATTATTTATGACTTCTTATAACAAATGATATAAAATCTAAGGGTGGAAGAGATTTGTAACTTACGAATATCCAAGTGACAATCAGCAGATTGCTGTGTTGTCAAATCCCTATGTTTGCTGCCTGTTTGCTTCTCTGAAGGTATTTCAAGGGAATGGTCATTTGATGCTGAATGATTAAAACAGTAACAAATTACTCCCTGCCAGTTGTAGTGTGCATATTCATCTAATTACACTGCTTTCCTTTATTCTCCTTCATTTAATAATAATTGCTAGAAATTAAAACGGGAATTTATTAGGACATTTTAGATTTGTGAACAGATATTCATGATCTCCTTGAAAACTGATCAGAGGTGCATTTCCTGTAGGACCTTCCTGACTGTGGCTTACTTTTAAGTAAGTTTTTCTTAAAGAACTGTTTTTGGCTTGATTCGGTCTTGTGTGCCTCTGCTTCATCGTGTAAGGCTCAGCTACCGTGTGTGTCAGCAGAGCCGCCATGCCTGCTGAGGAGGATTGTCATGCTGGGCCCAAAGAAGAGACCATAAAAGCATTGACCTTGTGGATTTAGCTAGAGCAGTTTGAGAAGTGAGCCTTCATGAGCTTTCCACTTGAGTGGCCAAGCATGACTTTTATGTTCTGTGAGTGATGTTACAGGAGTCAAGGCCTAGAGCTAAGTGTCCGAGCAATTTCCCTGCTGAAATCTCTGTGAGAGTGGCTCATGCTCTCATACTTTAGTTAAGAGTACACCTGCAATAGAGGTTGCCAGGGAGTGAAACTGTAAATGTTTTGCTTCAGGTTTTAGCAGGCAGTGCCAGCTATGGCCACAATGGTTTCAGATCGTTTGTAGTGCAGGCCGATATCCTGATTCAAAGACAAATTTGATAACCTCGGACTCACGCAAAGCAGATCTCACTGGAAACCATGCGGGAAGGTGCTTTAGTCTCTACCTCCTGCATCCCTGTCAGTGCCCAGCTTTTCCTGCAGCCCAGCATGGCACAGTAGGGCTCCTGCAGCTCCATGTAAGAAAGTTTAGGAAGTTCCTGTGCTGGATAAGGCTCTAGTGGGGGCTGCTTGTCGTTGGAGCACAGATGTAAGATTTTACCCTGCCCATGCTGGTGATGGATTTTGCAATTTAAAGTCACAGCCATTCTGCAGTCCTTTGCACAGGCAATTACTGTATTAAAATTTCTAGTTCCCTCATAATCAAAAGCATAAACCCCAGCATTCTGTGGCTTCTTTGGAATCAAAAGATCCACACTGGAACAGGTCGAGACCCTTCGTTCGGCTTGTGTAATACAGGTGTCTGTGAAATCCTCTGCAGCGCTGTCTGATACAACTTTTACATCCGTTTAGTCACCTTTATGAGCTTTGGTGGTATTGTTACTGGTTTTTCTTTTCTCTTTTTTTACTGCTCCCCTTTTCATAGACCTTTCTTAAACTAAGTAGCCTACTTTTTCATTTTCAGTGGGTTTTGTCCATTTGACTGGGGAGGATTCTAACTAGGTCTTTAACGTATGTAAGTGGGAGGCAGCGTACCTTAAAGGAAATACTACTTGGGTTTACAATAAATCTCATCCCCCACAGAGCCGAGCTCCCAGGAGCTCCGTGCTGCAGCACTCATCACACTCTGATTAGGTGTGCAGGCAGTGAGCAGTGCTGGGGGTTGAGTTTGTTGTTTTGAGAACTGTTTACGAGTAACGTTTTCAACATTGGGTGGAGATCTGTGCTTCAGGCATTATTGGTGAATTACCTTTCTTTGAGGTGCACAGGGGAGACAGAATTTAATCATTTTGTAATTAAGCAAATGCCTTGAGATCACTTCTGTCTCATTCATTCTGCTGAAACTGATGTTTAGTTTTCATGCATTTGTAAGCTAGCTTTAGTAAGAAAATGAGGAGAGGTGCAGTATTATTACTTTGGGTTGAACTATGGCCACCTGCCTCGAAGATACTGTAGGTATTTGAAATATTTGAATATGCCTGTCTATTGTATCTTCTTATGGGCTACCCTTGTTGGCAAGGTGTTTCCTCTTAACTCTGCATCAGGGTAGTTTGGACTTCTTCCATGAGCCTCCAGTTCTTTGTTACATTCAGTACATTGTGATGAGAAAACTGCTGCAGTGAGTGGAATTAATTCTGGATTTGCTGGACAGTCACTGTATTTTTCCCTTTTTTTTTCTGTTTTGTTTTGTTTTGTTGTTCTGCTTATGTGACTTACCAGTAAATGTAATTCCTTGTTCGTTGTTTCTCTTACATCCATGGTGTGCCCTTCATGTGTTTTAAAACAACTTTTCAGTGTTACTGGGTAGTTGCTTAATTTTTTAATTGCATGTGTTTCACTGCTGGTTAAGACCAGAGTATCATACTCAGGAGGGCTTAAAAGTATTAAAAGATTTTTATCTAACAATGGATGTTATATGCAATTAATTTCCTCAGCATTGTTTGATTCCTTTTGCCTTTGATTACAGAGTATTTAATAACATACTTTTGTAAAGTTATAAACCATGCTTTTATCTTTTTCTACACTACTCTTTTTTTTTTTTTTTTGTTTTTTTTTTTTTTTTGGTACCATAGATACTTGAATGCATATCAGAAATAAACATTGAAGGAGATGCCTGATGGAAAGAGATGTATGGAGAGTAAATTTTCTCGTTAAAGTTGCAGCAATTACTGTATAAATTACTTTTGGGAATTAGTTCCACTGAAGGGACAATACTGTTGACATAAATATCATTGCAACAGTGAAAGGAACATAATTCTGCTTACAAATATATTTAAATTTAGAAGAGAACCAATTAAATTTTGCATTAACAAGTGTTTTAGTTGAATTTGTGTGGAATGCATTCTTACTGCAACTTTTAGTATGTCTGGTTTCCCTTCAAAATTCCTGTTGTTCAAAATAGTCTGTTTTCTGTGGATATAGATCAGGTGATATGAAGGTCTTTCTTCAAAATTTCAAATTAAAGTTAATTTCAAAATTCAAACTAATTCCTTCAGAAGGAAAATTCTTTTTGGTAGATGCTGTAGACCAAGGCTGCAAGTTGAAGAGTTGTAACATGGTCGTTATGAGATGCTTAATCATATTAAAAAGCTTAAAGACGAAATGCTGCATTCAGTCTTTAGTTCTGTAATGGTGTCTCCTCTTGTTTGAAAGGGAATGTTAATTAGCAGAGAGCAGTTAATTTTAAAGTATATTAAGTCTGTGTAATGAAACCACAATGGAGAAATGCCTGGTTTAGAAGATTTGTTTTTTGATGGAAGTCTTCAAAGATACAGATAAACAAATTATTTAGTCCTTGTCATATTTCTCAAAAATCTCATTTAGGGGCAGCATGATGCTTCATTGAATTCTTAAGCAAGACTGGGCTGTAGGAAAAAGGTTGGATGAACAGTAGAGGGAGATAATGCAACATGTAACCATGAAGTATTGCTAAATATAAGTACACCGGTATTAGTCAGTATGTCATAACAATTTTTAGTAATTTTCCTGTTAAGACACAAATTTCTTCACTTCAATCACAGTCTATTAGTATTTGATTTAGAGCTGAAACATATGAATAGGGTATAAATGTATTTACAATTTAATTTTTTCATTTCTCTCTAGGAAAAAGTTCTAATTTCAAAAATATGGCTTTGAAGAAAATTCATCCTTTATTAATCAATGCCTACTTTTATTCTGTCATTTTTAATCAATGTAGATGGCAACTCAAAATATCCCAAAAAATTATTCACAATAAATTCATTTTAATATCTAAATAATTAATTTCATTTAATCACTTGTTCAGTTCTGTGGAAGATAACACAATTGCTCTGCTTTGCTTTATAATTACTGTTTTTTTCCAAAATTGGCACATATGGCTGACCAAAAATAATTTAAATTATGCCCCTTCGTATATATGATAGTTTGCTCAGTGCAGAGGAAAATTATATAAGTTGTCTTCCTTGAAGCTAACTTATTTCAACAGTATTCTTTTTCATGTTCCAGAAAATATATTCTACATTTTTTGGGATACTAATTAGGAACTGTTAATTTTCCAATAACCATACACTATTTTCACCATGACCTGGCCTGTTCGGTGTTAGCGCATATGTTATGCAAATTTGAAAATTTGGCATCTTGAAAAATATTTTTAAGTGCTATAATTGTGACTTGCTGATAGAAATGGAAAGTGAATCATCCATTTCACTTGCAAATTTAAGAAATCTCATCGCCATTCAAAGATATTAAAGCAAGGTTAAATTAGTTGAAGTGCTTATTCAGAAAATGAAATTATATTTAATCCATCTGCAGATATTACAGTGCTCATACAGCGATTGAATTCATAGTGGTTAACTCAGGGATTAGTTCTCAGTGTCTGTGAATGTTCATGAGCAGTGTGAGTAAGCTGTTTGGAGAACAGAAAAAACGAGTTGCTGATGACTGTTCTGGCATTGCTAGTAAGTCAATAATGTCCAGGGGGACGACAAAAGAAGTGCAGCATTTGGTTTAAGAAGCTATGCAGTGATACTTAGGATTGAAAAGGGGTTATGGTTTGACTAATAAATCCATAGTGGGCATGGGAACCCAAGATTTGATTTTAGAAGTTACATAGTAGTACTTGGGTCTGAAATGCTTTTGATAATGAGTAAGTTTGTATATGTAAGGAGGAGTACCAAACAGCACTCATTGTTTGCTTTTCACTGGAAGTGTGGTAACCCTCTTGATTTTCCCAAAGAAATCAAGTGCTCTTGATTTACTGTGTTTCTTTCCTTAGCTAAAACCAAGTATTATTCTAGGTAGGACTGATTTGTGTATGCTGACTTCTTGTATTTCATGGTTGCACCAGCTTCCTCTTCCTCTAACAGATAGATGAGCGTATTTAAATTATCTGACCATGCAGACATTGATGTTCAAAATATGATGCATAAAATGTAAAGAATGACTATTTGAATTTTTGTTGCTAAGCTGTAAACTGCAGGAAAGAAGAAGCAGTAATGGTGGGTGACTTCACCCTGTCTGTAGGCACGTGGTGCCTTTGTTACCAAATTTCCCACTGTTTCCATAGTGTGGAAGCTTTGTGCAAACTTTCTGCATGAAGGTTGTCACCTCTTCTTCATTTTGGTCCCCATTTGTATTGCTGTACCTTCTCTGCTTGCCATTTGATAAGTAGAATAGAAGGCATCATTAATTAGATAGGCACTCCTTTCATTTTATTGTTTGTGACCAGTTTCAGATCCAGTTACTGACCCAGTGAGAGGTGATGCATTTTTACAGAATTGCACCTGATCTTTGTACTGAGGAGTGACCAGGGTGAAGTGGTAGTCCTACAAAGGTCAGCATAGATAGAAATACGGCACACGGTTATGGTTTATGCTACAACTCTCCATACTGGCAACTCAAAACCTAAATGAAATTATAATTAACTGCAGTTAACTGAAAAACTCCCTGTGTAAAATGAAGGTTCTGTTTAATTACAGACTTCAAGTTTTGATCATACATTCCTAGATCACAACTTTTCTGTTATTTTATCAGATCTATTTAGTCTTGACAATAAAAGAGTTATATTTCTTTTACTCCCTTCTCAGTGAGCAGATGTACCTAGACAATAATTCATATTGCAGTTAACTCAATAAACAGTGCATTTTGAGAAACACTGCCTTTTAAGAATTGCATCTGATCCAGTAAACCAAATTATATAATAATAAAGTATGTCACCGCTGTAAACAAATACTAGATGGGTTGTAAAACATTCAGTTTTATATCAGTGCAAATAGACTGAGATAAACACTGCTGTGGTGTATTACCAGTCACTAGTAAAGCTCAAAAAGGGATTCCCACTGTGTGCCCATATTCTGGAGGGTTCTGCTTCATGTTTGTTTTTCTCTTGCTTTGAGTCTTGCTGTCTTTAGTCCCACTTGCTCCCTATTATTGTGCTTTCAGACCCAATGTACTGGCTTGGCTGCTTTTCAAAGTGTGACAACACAAGCCAGCAAGGTTTTGCTAATGAAAATCAGAAGGTGTTCCCAGGGAAGGGGTGTGGGCCTGTTGAGGCGTGGGCACTGCGGAGGCTGGGATGTTGCTTTCTGTATTTTGAGGAGAGGGAGTGGGCTCATCTCTCGTGTTATTTTCTAACTCTGAAGGGATGGATGTTGTTACCCATACCAGACCCAGCTTTCGCCAGGATGGAGGTACATGGTGACAGTTGGATTTTTTTACTCTTCAGATATGAATGCTTTCACTACAAGACTCTTTCAGTTGTGGTCAGTTCAAGACAAAGTTCAAAGTGTGTTTCCATAATTGATTGAATGCAAGGCTGAAGTTTTTTTCCACACAGTTAAAATCCGGAGGCTGTTGTTCTGTGTTTAAGATATCTGCTAGCACTACTATAATAGGGTTTTCTAATTGTGTGTTCATTGACATTTTATCTTTAGATACATGGTCTAGTGGTGGACTTGGCAGTGTGAGGTTTGTGGTTGGACTCGATGATCTTAAAGGCCATTTCCAATCTAAACAATTCTATGATCTGCTTATGTGTCTGTATTCGACACTAAGTCAAATTTGTAATAATATTTAAATTTAAATTAGCATATCTCATTTAGCATGATATCAGAAGGGGTAGTTAAGTATTGTATTTGGAGGATATCCACATTTTAGGGGGTTTACCTGGTTTTCTGTATATGCCACCTAGATCTCTATTTTCTTTGTTCATACAATAAATCTGAGATTTGTTATTTCATGCAAACATCTTTAGACCTTTTAAATCCTGCTTAATACTTGAACCTAAGTGGCAGAAAATATAGAGGCAGTTTTTTTCAAAAAACTTCACTTTCAGGTGGATCTGTATACTCCAGATGGAGTCTTGATAAAATCTTAACAAGAGAGGTTATTATTCCCAATATCCAGAATAAACGTTCATGTAACACTTTGCAGAAGGTTTGTTTGAAATTCTTCAAACAGTTTACAAAAAATAGTTAAGTAACACAATGCAGGCAGATTTTCAGCAGATGATCTGCAAGCACCATGTCTGAATTATGAGCAATGATAGCTTAGTCTTTATTATAAGCCAACCATAAAAGGCAGGTTGGGTCATAGAAACAGAAACACTTTGTCTCCTTCAAAATGTAGATATATATTTTTTTGGTAGAGAGGAGATGCAGTCAGGATGGTTTAGCTAAGAAAGGTTTGTTGTTTTCTTATGATTAGTAACCTTTTATTTGTGGATCTATCAGCCTATTTGACATCACCAGGGATGCCAAATTTGAGTTAACTTAGGAGCCGTATAAATCACAGTATGTGCCTATTTTAGCTGCCTGTTTGGGTAGAATTTACTTGTGTAAATACTGAAATGGGGTAGGGTGAATTTAAGTACTCTTTAGGTGTTTTATGTATTGAAAAGTATAGTTGATTTATATAGATGAATTTCTATCTAGGCTGAAGACTTTTATCTTCCTTGTTTTTCTTCTAAAGTTAACAGAAAAGAGCCTCTTCAGATCTGGAGACTTCTTCGTTTTCTCTGTGAGGCTTCTGAGAATCTGACATAACTTCTTTGTCAATCTTTAATTAACACAGAGTTTTTTTAGTACATATTTTAAATTTTTATGTGTATTTGCTAAGATATTATCAAAAGCTTTGCAGAAAGTGTGAAGTCTAGTTACATTCTTCATATTTAATCAATCAGTAAAATCAAACCTTATTTACATACAGACACAGTACACACGTATACCAGAGGCATGCAGATATGCCTAATGTCGATTTCATCCAAAAGTTTTCTTTCTAGAAGCAAATCTCTTCCAGCTGTGGGTATGAATTAGAATTGTGTTGTAGAAAACCAATACCTTATTTGCAAAAAGTGTATTTTCTTGGTTTCTTCTTCTGGGAATTAATTTAAATAAGAAAAACACCTGTCATCTTGTCTGACAGCTGATGACAGCATTAAGATCACTGAGTGACTAAGATGACAAGCTATCCCTGCACATCAAAACATCAGGCTTTTATTGCTGTCTTGGGTATACAAGAAACTTGTATTAAGTGGTCTTTAACAAGGACTCATCCTGTTTGTCAGTTCTGTGACATGATTTCTATGAAGGAAGGAGTAATGACCCACGTCAGCTGAAGATGAGGAGATTGCAGTAGGTATCGCCTGTCTGCGTTCCATGAAGCTTGTCTGCAGAGATGCAAACAGATCAAAGGGCATGTTTTTTTCATCGCAATTCCTGATGGGGATTAGGCAAATTTATATGAAAACTCGTATGTTGCTAGTCAGAAACTGATTGTTCAGATTTAGGAAAAAGTTTTCTTATGAAGAAACACAGCTTTTTTTCCCCCCCTTAGATAATGTGAATTATTGTAGTTTTATCACTGTCACATTTAATTCCTGTAACTTTATAACCATGCTCTATTGAATGGGGAAATTACTAAAAGCACTGTGGAAGCGTCCCTTCAATCTGAAACTTGTCTTTCATGTATTCCAGCGTTTGGGGAAATTCATCACTGTTTCAGTAAAAAAACATTATATTCTCTAATAGTCTTCAATATCTCCTTCAGAAAAGAACTATGATCTATTCTTCAGTGACTGGTAAAGTAAATGGAAATGGAATGTGTTTTGTTGTCTTTTTTAAACATTTAATCAGGAAGATCTTGGCAAAATATGCTTTGTTATAGTGCCCTGCACTGAGGGGTTTTTCCAGGTCAAGTTAACAGTAAACTGCCCTATTCCAGCTTCTGTATAGAAATAATTCTGAGCTACAAATTCTCCTATGGCACATTCATGTGTTAAGGTTGAAGAACATGAAAAATCCCTACGTTTTCCCAGCATTTTCTGGGGGATTTAGGGTCTCCCTAAACAAGCGTTAAATACTAAAGGAGTAGAATACATTGAAACAGTACAATTAGATTCCAGCCTCAAATCTAGATTTGTACTTTTCACTTATGTGCTCAGGTGAAGGACAGGCTGATCGTTAGAAAAAAAAATGGACAGCCTGAGTTTATCACCAGAAAAACAGCCACAGAAATATTATTCTGTGTGATTTTTCTCATGCCTCCATGGAGAGACTTGGGCAGAAGATGCAAATGCAGTTTCTTGCTACTCCTTATTTCACATATGAATCTTGACCATATGCTCTGAGTGGGTTTGAAATCACTTAGATTTCATTTTTTATTTACGTTTGTTATTATGCAGTAATCCATAGCACTGAAAACATGTTATAAAGAGAACAGTGCAGTAGGTAATTAGTGGGAGAAATATTTCAAAACAGTATTTTTAATATGTTGCTTAATATATATGGTGACTAGCATATTTGTTTGATTTTTAATGCATTCTCTTTGTTTACCCGTATTGCCTCATGTTGCCAATATTTGGTCAATGTTGCTATTTTGCATAAAAGGAAATTTTGGTGGGATTTTGAATGTTACATATTTTTATTTTTTTCTGGTTTTATTAATATAAAGATTTCTTTTTTCTTCCTCTAGAAAGGTCCTAAAGGAAATCTCTGTTGGAAACCTAAAGCCTAATGAAACAGTTGAAGCAAATCTGGAAGCACAGCTACTCTCCAAATTAGATCATCCAGCCATTGTCAAATTTTATACAAGCTTTGTGGAGCGAGGTAGTTTCTGCATTATCACTGAATATTGTGAGGTGAGACTGAAGAAATTTGACAGAATGTGTGTATTAAAATAGGATCTTCTAAGAAGCCATTTTATAAAATGTTTTAGTTTGAACTTTAGTCTTTATTTGTTGCTTGTGGCATCACCTGCTACTTGTTAGGTGTGTTCCTTTCAGATAAGGAATGCTACCTGTTCATGTGAGACTCACAGACGAACAAACCACAGAAGAAGAAATAGGTAATTTTAAGTGCAAGTTCATTTGGTCTTACAAGTGTTAGAAGAAAGGTTTAAACGCTGCCAGATCTGTGGGAGAACTCAGAAAGGTTTGACCACTTGTGTGCTACTGACAGAAAGGCTGGACCACTTGTGTGCTACTGATAGGTGAGAGAGGATGAGATTGGTGGGGTGGGGGCATGATATAAAATCTGGTATAAATGAGGAAGGGAAAACTCACTTGTGATTTGGAGATGATTACAAGAAGCTTAAGCTTGATCACATGGATGATGAGTTTGGCAGCAACATTGGCTTTATAAAATGAAAAACAGTGTGAGTCAAAGACCAGAGTGTAGTGGATACAACAGATATTAAAGCAGGATGTTCTACAGTATAGTTACCATTCATTTTTTGACTCCAGCATTTGGTTTAAGAACACATTGCTGAAATCTGTCTTAAAGCTTTCAAATAAGAATTCAAACATATTTAAGCCAGTGTTTTAGTAGTTTATATAAAACAAGTGCCTACTTTGTATTAAATATAGATGTGCTCTTTCAAAAAAAATCTGTCATACATAAAGTGATCTTTTAATGAAACTGTGAAGCAAACTCTTCAGTTGTGCTCTGCTAGACATGCTGAAATGCTTTGGAAGATAATGAACTTAGACTAATGAGTTACCTGTCCACAAATAAGATTTGACTTAACTAATCACATTTCTTCAAAAATGTAGCTTTCATGGAAATAATTAAACAAGTACCATTCCTGTCCGTTATTTCTTCTTTACAAGCTTTCTTTGATGACAGTTAAATGCATATTTATTGCTGGGATATTTAAAAATTAAATCTGAAATGTTCAATTCTATGATACAATCTGAGTATTTGTTCATACACTATTTTAACACCCATGCAGAAGCTTTTTATGCCATTCCCTGAATGTCTGACAGCTGGGGTTTGAGAATATTGCCAAATCTTTGAGGAAATTCAGAGCTCAGAACTGAAGGATTATTCTAATCTAGTCCAGCTATTCCCATGCACTCATAATTTTCTCTCTACTCGCAGTACAAAGTGGCCCGATACCAGATCAGTTAAACATGTAGGAGTAAAGGAACCTATTTCAGCAGCACTATAGTATCTTTTATCTATCCACTGCTTTTTACTCTCTTTGTAAAAATTTTTTTGTTCATTTGGCATAAAGTTATAGGTGAATAAAAAAGAGCATGATAGCAGAGTAATCACAAGCATGACTGCTTGGAGTTTTGGGGTTTCTTATGAAGGCAATAGGAACTACCCTGCATGAAAATGTTTTGGTACAGAGTTACTATATGATCTGGGAGTCACATCCTCCAACAAGCTGGAATGTATTAGAGCAAGGCAAATGAAGGAAGAAGAAATGGATTCATTGGCTGTGCACTGAATCTTTTCAGTTTTGAGTCTGCTAGGTGAGATCAGGATGATACTTGGCCCAATAGGATGTGCTTCTGACTTTTCCCCAAAGGACATGTTCTGTGGTACTGTTGCATTTAAGCCATTACAATATATTTCATCAAATATTCAGACAAGGAAAAGTACAAAACAAAGTTGCACACATTGCTATAAAGTTTCTTTTCTATTTTAGTGGGAGTATTTACAGAAGGTATACTTTTGTAGTTACTTATCTATAACCTGCCTTTGTATGTGGTAGGATTTGGGTCTTTTGACCTAACAGATACCTGTTTAAATCATGCATAAATTGAGAATGAGAAAAATGTAGTGCTACCTGATCTTTGTTTGGAGGTCTAGTGCATTCAATTTCTCATGCATGGAATAATTACCAGATTGGCAGTAATTGGTACTCTTGGGCAGACTCAAAAAAAAGAGCACACATTAAGTTGGCATGGAAATGGAACTACCCCCCTGAGCTTTATTCTGTCTTCTCCAAAGTACTGTGACTTATTCATTATCCATGGTGCTTTGTTCATTCTTGCTTGAGTAGCATAGAGGGAGCCTCCAGTGCAGCTGCCTCGTGCTGTACGTTGTCCTGTGAAAGAAAAACAGAGAACATTGGTCTCCATTGCTCAGCTTGACATCTTTTATTACAACTGAATTTAATCAAAATGATAGAAAAGAAGTATATGTATTCTGTTTTGATCTTATTTGTTGAGCTTCTTAGACACTTTCCTCAATTCAAGAGCTTATGGGTAATATAAACATTATCAACTAAGACTGATTTCAAACAAAAATGCCTTAATGAACCTTGGATTTCATTTTGTAGTATAAATTGGACTTCAATAAAATACAGTTTTTACAAGGCAGTTACTTTAAAAGTTACATAATTTTAATATATTATAAGGCAGAACTGGCTGTACTTTCCCCCAGACAATTATTTATGTCTCTTGATGGCGGTCTCAGCTGTGATGTGAGTACACATATGCTAAGGAAATCTGAGCAAAAGGAATAACTAAAGCAGTCAATGCCTGTTCACGTTATCAGCTCTAGATGCTAAGCTGTTTTAAAGAATTTACTGGTGTGTTTGATACTCTTGATGTTTAAATAGAAATTGCAGCTCAGAAACTCCATATATACCTAATTTGTTAAATTGTTGAATTCCTTATGAATTTCATTATACTGACCTTTCAAAATGCGAAATTGGGTTGACAAATTTTTTCAGAGTTTCACAGCAGCAGTATTTCAGCAATCTTTTATTATGTGTTTTTGTTTTCCTTTTTTTGGACACAAAATCAAGGTTAAATTAATTGTAGGACATTGAGAGCACTCTTCCCTGCTTGAAGGTAAAAAGCAGTTATGTGAGGGCACATGTAGTGCATTATTCAGCTGCTTTTGTTCTCCTTAGACCTCTTGCAAGAATTGTCCCTCAGCTTCAGAGTATTCACTGCCCTACCTCTGTAGGTCCTGCACTTACTTTTCTTGGCGGTTTTCATGGCAATGTGTTATTGTGAGAGGTGACACATTGGGACAGGGAGAAACAGTGCTTGGAGCCTGCTGCACTTCATCTGTCCTCACCTGGATAGTACACAGTCGCTTGAGGCCAGCAGCCAGCTGACACATGTTTGAGCACCCCCTCAGTCCTGGGCTCTGAATGGTCTGGGGCATCTGTCTGGAGTAGTTTATTTTATAATAGTGACTCATTGTTTTTGGGGTGTGTGAGTAGATTCAGGCACAGGCCATCTGGTTGCCATGCAATGGAGCACCCAGCAACAATTTTTCTTTTCTTCCTCTTCTCTGCTGCAAGCAACCAGGGGGAAGCTGCTGAACATTTGGAGTTGCAAAAGGGAAGCAGCTGCTGAGAGTTCCAAGTTCCCAGAAGAGCTTGTCTCTGGGCTACAGCAGAGCAGCAGATGGAGAGCTGAACCTATATTCCTTTCCCTAGTGAATGAGATGATTCAGACATTTCAATTAAAAAATTGCAGGACATTGTCAGGGAACACATTTTTGATAGATGACAAAACAGATTTTCTTTGTTTTAACACACTCAACTTTTGAATGTTGTAACTTAGAACCAGAAAGGCCATAGAAATTACTGTAAGCTCATGTCAGAAGCATGTGAATGTATAGATCTGCAAGGACAGAAGCTGCTTATTTTGTAGCAGCAGTATGAAGCACTGTGGTGTTGAGAACAGAAAAACAAGAAATGCTGAAGACGTCATAAAATCGTGAGAGTCAACAGTGCAGAGGAATAAAGGGTTGATGTTGGGAAATGATGGTACTGGTGCGGTTGTACAGGTGAAATAGTTTCTTGTATATGGCACATAAAACTTCTGATTTTATGCAGAATGTGCAATGTAAAAGTAATGATTTCTGGCAAATAAGCTGTCCTGATGTAAGGTAATCAGTCACTGGAGTGTAATCAGACTCACAGTCCCTTTGCTCTGGGGTTAGTTACCTCAACATATTGCTTAACATTAATGTGTGTGCATTCTTGTAGACAAAAGGAATTTATTTTATAAACTGGATAAACAATCAGCTGGCCATCATCTGTGTATTTTTGAGCAAAAAGATGGTTTTCCTGGAAGTCTCCTCAAAGTCTTCTTTCCTAATGTTGTTGTGCAACTGATATTTCCAAATATCTGGATTACAGTTTTCAAGTAGTCTTTTTCTGGATATATTTTCTGGTTTATTGGCACTCCCTACTGTGTGTCACATTGTTCCATTCCTAGTGCTACTTCAAGATCAATTGTTGTTTTAATGGAGTATCACAATAACACACACTACGTATTCCTGAGGCTTTAAGTCTGCTTTGTTTCTGGCAAAAGTGAGTTTGAAAGAGGACAAGGTATAATTAAAGAGAATGTATTGTAATTCTCAAGAGAACAGCATGGTTTCTTTGATGCTGACATGGTTATTATAACATAATAAATGAGTGTCTCTTGACTGTGCAATGTTTGACTGGAGTGGAAATGCTTTTCTCAAATTTATTAACTTATTTAGACTGATGGGGACAGATTAATTTTACTTACCTGGGTGTCTATATATTAGCCAGCCAATATAGGCCCTCATCATAAATCTTTGCAGAGAAACAGCGTTTCTACAACATGATCCATCTCTTTCCAAGGCAGACAGCTGGATGGCAGAGATAATTGCACTATACAGGTGTGTGTTCCTTTGTGTTGACTATAAAGGTTTGGGGTGAGCAGCTCAGATGCTGAAGTTGGATGACATGAAGTAAGAACAGTTGGAAACTTTGATGGTCTTGTTTAGCACTAAGAGAAAATTACGAAGCCAGGCTGGTTGATACCATTTTGATCCTCACTTGTGTATGCTTTTGGTGCTGGTAGAGTTCAGAATTCACGTGCATATGTTGATTTTACAGACCTACATGATAGGATGCCTGAAGGTCTAAGGAGGTGGGGTCCTGTACTATGACGAAGGAGATAGCATTTTGAAAACTTACTTTAAATGTACAAATATGTTGTGATATTTTTCAGGGTGGAGATCTAGACTTTAAAATTCAAGAGTACAAGGATTCTGGGAAGATGTTCACTCAAAGTCAAGTAATAGACTGGTTTATACAGTTGTTACTCGGAGTCAACTATATGCATGAAAGGTACAGTCACTTGATATGAGAGCATTTATCTTGGGAGGGGAGTGAACGGACTTACTGACTAGTTGGAGGTACTCAATCAGAAATGAAAGTTCTGTTCACCAAACTATTGTAGTTAGTATATGTCAATACACTTGATGCCTCAAGTGTAATTAATTACCTATCCTGCAGGGACATTGTACATTATATCTTTCAGCAGCACAATGGTAGATGTCTTCCAGCATTAGACACACTTCTTTTAAGAGCCAAACGGAAAATGGAACACAGTAGAAATAGTTCAATATTGTTAGAAGAAAATGGATTAAAAGGTTAAAACAAAGTCATCCTTTTAAAGAGGAGTCAAGAAGCATGTCCTGCACATATTTACTGTGAAGCATCCGATAGATATGCTTGATGGACTCCCAGTAAAATCAGTGGAGTTACATGCATTCTTTGAAAAGAGACATCTCTTTTAACAGCACATCAAAGATTAACTTAAAAAATTACTGCAGGTCATCCAGATATGGGGAGTTCACACATGGTTGGAACAGGGGTAGTGTATATAGATGAATGCCTACCTGGTCATCTCCATGAGTGTAGCTCTTGTCTGCAGTGTGATTTTGGCAGGCTGACTGCAGTGATGGAAAGATTTCCCTTGTTGCCAGTGTGCTGGACATGTACAATGCCTGTCTGGTCCCTTTTCTGCATCATCCTTTGCAGGGCTTGAGTAAAATTTGCTTGCCTGAATTTTAGGTGCAACCGAGCGGTAGGTAGAGAGGTCACCTGTCATCAAGAACAACCGTTCCTGAGTTGAACTGAAGTTAAGTGTGTGGGATGTGTTTGACCTAAACTAATGGATGCCTAATGAGTTTTTGCAAGTGTCAGACTGTAGAGGGAAAAGGGCAGAGTGAATTACTGTCCAAGATGCAAGAGCATTTCTGTTCCTAAATGCCAATTTATCTAGGACTTGTACATGAAATGCTGCCCTTCCAGTGATGGGAGGACATGAAGAGAACTCTCTTGGGATGCTGTGCCTCTTCAGCATTCACCTCAGACCAAAAGGACAGAGGGAAATGGCAATAAAAATCCTGACAATTTAACTAAATTATCAGTGTGGTTTGGCTTTTTTCCTCTCTTGAACTTCAGTTTAACAATTTACCATTAAAAGTTTTGGTACCCTGGAAAGTTGCCTTTTGGCGAAATCCTTTCTTTAACATATGTTTAGAAGATGCTTTGTGCAGAATAATGCGGAATAATAATATAAACATTGCATTTGGACTCATGGTTATTGTAGGCCCCTTCCAACTGAACTGTTTTATTTTATGCTGTTAGTTATTCTTTTTGTCTTTCATTTTCTGTGTTTCCTTATGCCTCTTTTAGCTCTTGTTTTCCCATGCATCCCTTTTGTCTACTCTTCTCTCTATTTTACTTATCTTCTACTTGTTCTCAAACGAATCTTTAAAATCAAATAAGATCCTGAAAATAAACTTAGTTTAGTAAATATGTATATAAAATTTGGTTTCCTGAAAAGCCAGTTAATTCTCCAGTTAAAACAATTTGATTTTCCAAACAGCATTTCATTTTCTCCTTTTCAATCATAGCTAATAGTACCTCTCCAGACACTTACAAATAACTTGACAGTTTTAATTTTTTATATATTTATTTGTATTTTGTTATTTGGCTGTATGTATGTCACAAAATTTAACCTTTTTCTTCTTAGTATAGAGTCAAACAACAGCTTAAATGGAAAAGGTTAGGCTTAAAAGAATTTAAAACTACCTACAGAAATTTGAAATACTAAAACATAATAACAGCCCTCTGTTTCTATATAGAGGAGTCATGCGTGATTTCTTCTCTACTGACATGGAGAAAAGCTGTAGTATATGTTTGAATTATGTTCTAATGCAAAGAAAGCTTTTCCCTAGAATTAGAAGCTTGAAGTATTTACAACCTGTGGGTTGGTTCTTCCCCATGCCGTTCCTAAGAAATCTCAGCTGCTGTGGATGGGAGTTTTTTTCCCAGAGCAGCAAAAATTATTATTTATGGTTTTAAACATAGTTCTTCATATGATTCTTGCACAACTTTGATTGAACTTTGACACTTTTTGAAAACTCTTATGCTGAAAACTTATTACAATTTTTTTTAAAATTTGAGACTTGAAAACAAAACTATCTAGAAATAAACAGATTCAATCCTTACCTGTCTTTGATATAAACAAAGGGAGAATTAAAAGGGAAACAACACAGTTCAGTGGTCTGATCTAGATAGAGACCTTAAGCATGAAACCATCCTGTAGTCTCTCATAGTACACATAGCCCATTGCATGTCTGTGCACAAAATTAATCCCACAGCAATCAGGCAATGAGGCCATTGATTAATTTAACCTCAATTTGAATAAGGCTGACCATTATGTTACCCATCATTTTGCTAATCTTTATGAAGAATTTATGAACACAGATTTTTATAAGGTTACTCTTTATGCAAACAGCAGATTCAGACTGTTCAGGGGTTCAGACTTACACAGAACCTCTTACTCCTCTGCAGAGTTCTTCAGATAGAGTAAAGAGAAATTAATTGCTCATGATTTCACAGTAGTAATATAATTCAGCTTCCCTCAGCTTCACTTGCAGCTCGTTCTGTTGCAGGCAAATCTTCATTCAAGGAGGCTGCCCACTGCTCAGGGCTTGTCTTGTTCTTTTATGACTATGACACAACAAGCAGGTACTCTACAGAACACAGATATGGGTATATTACAGCCCAGATTTGAAACTGTCCTTAAGTGTTAATTTCTACCTAAAATAACCACTCAATAACCGCTTCAGTGTCCATCAAGTAAAGTTTTGCTGGAGCCCAGTTAATTCACGTTGCCTTTATAGGTCTGTCTTTTCTTACAATAAAAAAGTTGCTTTCTTTCTTTAACTGGATTTACAGTGCAGGCTTGATATTAATTTCTGACTAGCATTATAGTATTCTTTTCAGGTAAGGTTTCAGCTGGTACCTTATTTATCTTCTGACATATCATGGCAGAATAAATTGCATTGCTTAAGTGAGAGATATCATCATGGAAAGCTCAAAAAAATCACCCCAGATATTTCTTTTTCATATTAATATATGAAAGCATCTTATAATTATTGGTAATGCAAATAAAATACATAATATTTTCATCAAGATGTTGCAAAATAATATTAGCATTACACTGTAATTCAAACTAATGTGACCCAAACATCTTTTCATCTCCGTTTCAAGTAATACACTACTGAAAGCTTTCTGGATAATTTTTATGCTTCAAGATACCTGCTATTAAAATAATAGATATTCAGGAAACTTTCAGGTTCAAAAATTCTGTGGTTATATTTCTACAAAGAAGTACTATTAAAAGAAGGTTGAAACCCATCAATGCTCAGCAACAATGTGCAAGAATAATTTAACTCAGTGAAAGCAAGTTCTTTCAAAGGATCTGTGTGATGAATGGTAAGAAAAGCCCTTATGAATCTAAATTAACACAGCAGGATTTCTGTAAAAGTGTGTGTGTGTGTAGATATATATATATATCTACTTATGAAAAAATAACAAATATCACCTTAGTTTAATTTCCTTACTGATGTAATGTATGAATGTATGTGTATTGCTCACAGAAGTTGTCAAATAGAGAACAAATTATTTATAAACAGTATTTTATAAACATAGGTGGAGGCGTATTGAATAAAACTTTCATTTTTCCCAATGTGCAAACCATTTTCTAATGAAAGTAAAGGCATTACTTTCAGGCCAAAAAGTGAAAGAAAAAGAAGTGAAAAAAAGTTGCTATAACAAGCATGAAGAATTCTTTTCCTTGACCCATAAAAATAGAAATGTTTCTTTTTCATGCCCAGTCTATGTACATAGTGCAATGAATTCTAGTATTATTTTTCATGGTTTTTTCCCATTTGTGACCTGAGTATATTGAATTGCATATTTTTTTTCTCTTCTTGCAAAAAATATTTTCAAATGAGTTATGGACAAAATTGTGTATTTAAATTGTGCTGCAGAATACATATTTTCTAATCTTAATACAGAAACTGTTTCAGAAATAATTTCATTATGTCAGTGCCTAAGACTTTAATAATTCAAATTTGAGATAATACTTGAGGATTGCTCAAAAAAAATTAAAATTGAGCCTTATATTTGTTATTCCTGCCCACGTCACAAGAACCTTAGAACATCAGTTTCTTTCTTTACATGATCTAAATGGCTGAATCACTATTGTATCTGTAACTGTGTTAGCAAATACAGTTTCCGTAGCCAGTATGTACCAAGTGCTATTCTGACCTCCTCCTGAATAGAGTTGATGACTAATCCTGTGTGTTAGCAATTGTTTCAAAAGTGAATGAATTCTAGTTTAGGTGAGTTTATAGGGAACAATGCTTTTGGAAGTATTATTAACAAGAATTAATTGAGAATATGTTTTGTGTACTGCGGAGCTACTTTGTTTTCCTAAGGGGCTGCAGAATTACTGTCACACGTGTAAGATTTATAGAAATTAAGAAGATTCTGTATATCCTTACATGGTGTGTATTATGATGTTTTTTTCAAACTCTGATGGAAAAATAAGTCTGTAAAAGCTAATTGTTCTGTTTCTTTTCCTTTTCATCTTTCTCTTTGTAAAGTTCTTTCATCCTCTACACTATTACTGTAAAAAATTGAACTACTAGCTTAGGCTATATACATATTTGTCTTTGAAGTAATACTTTTGCTCTGAAGGATTCTTCTCTTAGCTTTGAGAAGCTCTTATTGCTGTTCCTCTCATCCCTTATTCTCTTGTGAGGCATCTCATTCTCCTGGCAGAAAATAAGATGTAATGCTTTTAAGACGAGTCAGATAGGAAGACTTGCCTTTCTCCCTTCCTCTGCAGCTCATGCTATGTTTGTATCTGTATTCTTAAGCAGGGATCCCAAGGTACATTTTTATTATCCTGCTTAGGCTCTCACCCTGCATATGGGTGCCTGTGAATGCACCTCTCTGTGTGTATATGAAGCTCCTTAATGCCATTGTCCATGGATTGTCACTGACAGAGCTGGACTGTAGCAGTGGTGGGCTGGCCTTTCTGAAAAGGGCTGAAGTTAAATACCTGAATTACTTAATATGTGACTCTGAATGCTTCCAGTTGGATGAGGCTGAATTTCCTTTTCTATTCCAGACGGATACTTCACAGGGATTTGAAAGCCAAGAATATATTTTTGAAAGATAATCTTCTTAAAATTGGTGAGATTTCCATATTTTTTAAAGATATATTTATTTTTATGTAATAGAATAGTCCAGCAGAAATTTTGTCAATAAGGAGATTTAAAGAAAATCATGTCTGAAATAGCATTTTGATTTGTGGTTGAACGTTTATTTGACAGTCAGACACAGGAGAGGCAGTGACATCTCTAGCTTTGAGGATGCTTCAATCTTGGCTGGACCTGGACCTGAGCAGCCCCATGTAACTTGCTTTGAGCCAGGGGTTTGAATCAGACGACCTCGTGAAGCCTCTTCAAACCCACGTTGTTCTGTGATATTATGCTTTTGTGGTGTTTTTATTTTGAAGAATTACAGAATATTCTTTTTTCCCCTTTTTTAAATACTAGCAGAATTCTCTGGATATACAGTCATTTTATCATGTCTAACAATAAAAAAAAGTTTATATGAATAGATATGTATTTATAATAATATTGTTTCTACTGATATTTTTAGGAGACTTTGGAGTTTCTTGTCTTTTGATGGGTTCATGTGATCTTGCAACTACTTTTACTGGGACACCATACTACATGAGTCCAGAAGTACTGCAGCACCAGGGATATAACACAAAATCTGACATTTGGTGAGTAGTCAGAATGCTATTTTGGTTGGATTAGGCATTTATCCCCACTAAAACTATTTCAGGACATTTGAATCCAATGTTGCAATCTGAAGCCTTGCCCTTTGTGTTAAGAAGCACGTAGTTGGCTTTTATTCTGGGTTTTCTGAGACTTTAAAGGAGAGTAAAATTCAGGTCCACTCTCTGATGTGATACAAGATGATTGTAGAAAAAGTTCAAGTTTTTCCAGGAAGGGGGAAATCTCTTTTTTTCTTATATTGAGATAGATGAGTTGAAAGAAGCAACTTTCTGTGAAACTTTGGGTGGATGAGCAAAGAGTGATTCTGGCTGAGAAGATAGCAGAAAAACCTTCTTAGGAACTAAATTTAAAAACATTGGCAAATGTTAAAAGCAAGAAAGTATTTGTAAGTGGAGTTGATAATGAGAATAACTGCAGTGTTAGAACAGAAACAAAAGACACTCTGTTTTAGAAGAGACTCAAAGGTAGAAAGAAAAGTGTCAGTTCTGCATTTAGATGGCACAAATTCTTGAGATCAGGACTTCTGAGGTGATGATTAGAGAATCAAGTTTAGAAGCTGAGATCTGATGAAAGACTTTAGAAACTTTTGGGTGTGTGGGTACTCTTCCAAGCTAAGATGGAGAACAATTTTCTTTGGATGGGGAAAATATCTGGCTTGTTTGTATGTCTGTCCTAAAACATGTCATGTTTTAAGATAATAGTTAAAAGTGTTGAGTTTTTAGATTTTGTCACAGTATATTTTTTAAGAGGGTTTGTTTCTTTTATGAGGTGTTTTGTTGTTTTTTTTTTTTTTTTTCCTGTAAGTATGTACATCAGAAGATTAATTTTTTGTAAATATTTCAAACCAGGAAAGTTCCTTTGTAAAACATTTGGCCACTAGAATATAGTTTGATTGCTTGATAATTTACTCTAGCTTCATCTCAGTTCTGCCTTTTCAAAATATACTTGTGACTGCAGGATATAATTCTGAAAATGGAGAAGAGTCATCTGTATTTTCAAATGGTAGCAACCATTTTTCACAGTTGACATATTAGTCCAGTCAATGGATATGTCAGGAATCTCATCTCATGGTCTGTGTAGCTGATGGCTATGGATTTGATGTCAGATTCTCTCTTGTTCTTCTGTAGCAAATATCAGTTAATACATGTGGTCAATAAAAATATGTTGGGAGAAGATTTCAAAAGATGTCAAAACAAATGAATGGGCAGGAGGGCCTGCCTTTTGTGCACTGCTACTGTGAGGAAAATTTCTTTTATTGCAGTGTGAATAGAAAGTAAAATACATGTTTAAGTTCTATTTGTAGTTACTAGTGTCAATCCATATAGGTCATTGAAGTTGTGTAGAGTAAACACAAGCAGAGTTTGGTCCAATATTTTTATAAATGATGTGTTAATCACCCTTTCAAAATTTACAAAAACACAGAAAAAAGCCCCCCATCCCAAACTCAGTAGCTACCAGCTTTCTGCTGTGCTTTCTGTTTTTTGTAATCTTTCCAAAGCATTACCAAGAGCACTCATCTGAGGGTAAAACTGCCTCCAGTAGGAGCTTCTTGGCCCTCACTGCAGGGGCACTGAGGAGGAGGTGTGCCCTGACTCAGTAGTTCCCCAGCCAACAAACCCCTTCTTTTTTTGAGCCAGGAAACTCTTTTCATTGGGACTCATCTATTCGATTGATACTCTCATAATTTCATCTTTTAATCTTTTAATAATGATTTTATTTGATTTTTTTTTTACTGTCCCCATTTAACAGGGGCCAAAACACAAGAGGTCCCTGAGCATAAAGGGGAGCCCGCCCTGGAGGCTCCAGGTGAGATTAAGTCCTTGGGCCACTGTGCAGGAAGTTCAGTTGCTCATGAAGAATCAAAGACTCATAGAATGGTTTGGGTTCGAAGGGCCCTTAAAGATGATCTCGTTCCAACCCCCCTGCCATGGGCGGGGACACCTTCCTCTAGATGAGGTTGCTCAAAGCCCCATGCAGCCTGGCCTTGAACGCTCTCTCAGTTTGCAGTTGTTACCCCTTATCCTATGATTACATGCCTTTGTAAAAAGTCCCTCTCTGGCTCTCCTGCAGTCCCCCCTTATGTACTGGAAGGTGCTCTAAGGTCTCCCTGTAGCCTTCTCTTCTCCAGGCTGAACAGCCCCAATTCTCTCAGCCTGTCTTCATGGAAGGAGTGTTCCAGCCCTCAGATCATCTTTGTTTACCTCTTCTGGACTTGCTTTGACAGGTCTGCATCCTTCTGATCTTCAGGGCCCAGATTTTGGTGCAGTATTCCATGTGAGGTCTCAGAGGAGTGGAGTAGAGGGAAGAATCTCCTTCCTCAGCCTGCTGGTCACATTGCTTCTGATGCAGCCAAGGATGTAGTTGGCTTTCTGGGCTGTCAGCACACATTGCCAAGTCATGTTGAGCTTTTCATCAAGGAACATCTCCCATATCCTTCTCCTCAGACCTGCTTTCAATCCGTTCTCTGCCCAGTCTGTATTTGTGACCTAAGTGCAGGATGTTGCAATTTGCCTTGTACTCCATAAGGTTGGCACGGGCCCACCTCTCAAGTCTGCCAAGGTCCCTCTGAATGACAGCCCTTCCTTCCAGCCCATTGACCATACCACACAGCTTGTTGTCAGCAAACTTGCTGAGGATATGCTCAGTCCCTCTGTCCATGTTGCTGACAGAGATGTTAAACAGCACTGTTTGTTGACCCCTGAGGACTTACGAGGAGTTGCCCAAGTCTTTTATATGTAGCTGAAATGACATTCTCTCTTCAGACTTGTTCTTCTGATATCTAGCAGGACTCAAAAATTCACACAGAAAAATTCAGGCTTACTAGTGTTTTCATGTTAAGTATAGGATAATGTAAAATATCTTCTGGAAAAGACAATTAGTGCTATCTCACCTCATTATCATGGCCCTCTCACTGTTCAGTCCAGTTCATTGGAAAGACCTTAATTTATGCTGCATTACTGATGTGCTCTAAAGACACTGTGCTTTTCAGGTTCACTGAAATGTTCTGAAACTGGCTTTTCAGAACTGGCTTGAATATTCACAGTGCAGCAGCTGGTGCGAGAAGTATTGTCCTTTACAGCCCAAGGTCAATAGATGGGAAAAAGCTTCATGTTTTACAGTTTTTCCTTGTGGAAGGTCTGCAGCTGGGCTCAGAGAAGTGGCAGCATTTATGTTTTTCTTCAGTTGAGATGTCAGGGCTGAAGTTCTTTGCTAGTCCACACTTTATGTCAAATCTAAATTCACAGGAGGCAAGTTAAAACTGGCTCACGTTTTCCCCAGCATCCCTGAGCC
>VZTE01002129.1:7712-26806 GCA_013397775.1 Eulacestoma nigropectus
GAGGGGCCAGGGCTGTCCCCAGAGGGAAGCGAGGTGTCCCTGGGGCCTGGGGGGGAGCAGGGGCAGCCAGGGGTGGGCACGGGGCTGGAGGGCTGGGCAGAGGGTGATCCATACCCCTTCCGACTCGTCCCCCATCTCCAAGCAGAAGCAGGCAAGGTGGAGAGAAGAGCCAGCCACATGCAGAGAGAAGCCAGGAGAGAAGAGACAAAAAGAGAGAGAGAAGAGAAGGGGAGGGGACAGAGGTTAGCACTGACACATCCCTCTGTCTGTCCGTGGCTGTCCTGGAGCCAGGGGACAGAGCCACGCCTCACTCCCAGCCCATCACCAGCCCCTGTGAGCCACAAGGAGCTGGGGCAGCACTTGCAGGGTTACACAGCAGCAAAGGCAGCGACGCTGCCTCCCCTCGGGGTAAATCCGCTGGAGTTCGTGAGTCACGGAGAAAACTCCACACTCCATCCCTTCAGGGAGCCTGGCCCATCTCCAGCACCCACAGGGCAGGTGTTCCCACACAGGGAGAGGTTTCCATCCCGCCTCACCCCGAGGCCAAACCACCGCCTGGGCTGCACTCCCAGGAGGACACACTGTCAGCTCCGGATCTCCTGGCACAGGGGACACCCCACAGGCTGGGAGTGGGCACATCCTGGCCCAGCCTTGCAGCAGTTTGGGGGTCAGAGAGGGGCCCCCAAGAGCAGCCACTCCTGCAGCACAGCACATGGAGTGGGAACACCCACACCAACCGGGAGAAAAGGCACCAGGACGGGGTGGGTGGAACTCCTCCAGCTGCTGGATACTGGCAGGATAAATGAGGGTGCAGTGCCCCTCTGTCCTCACCCACTGCAGGAAAGCACCAGCCCAGATGTCCCCAGGCTGACAAGTCTGTCCTATCCCAGGACACCCCAGACCAGAGCCAGCATCAAGCCCAGCACGATGCCAAGGGGACAGCCTGGCATCAGGGAAGGAGCGCAGGAGCTGGGACGTACCAGGCTGTCCAAGCCGCCTCCGAGGAGGTCCACGGCGCCCATCTGCACGGAGGAGGTGGCCACGGGTGGCCCGCTCACCGGGGGGCCCAGGTCCAGGTTGAGCAGGTCCCCCAGCAGGTCCCCCTGGGTGGGGATCACCGAGGGCTGATCTGCCGCCGGCCCCCCTGACGGGGCCGTGTCCGGGCTCTCGGCACTCTCACTCCTGCAGGGAATGGCACGGGAAAGATGGGAGAGGGTGAGGAGCTCCAGTTGGGACAGGAGGTCCCACTGCAGACAGGGGTTGGCCCAGTTGGACCCCCCCATGCCATCCTGGCTCCCAACACATTCCCATGGAGAACACCTTCCACTGGGATCACTCCTTCAGCTTTTTAAGGACACTGTTGAACCCACACAGCCCTGCCCTGACAGAACCTCCCTTGGGGATGGGGGCTCAGCTCCGAGCCCAGCGGCCCCATAGCAGCCCCACAACTGCTCAGCTCCACACCCAACCCCTCCATCCACAGCCCTGGAAGTCCCAGCACGGGGCGGGGACATGGGAATACTCACGAGCCCGTCCGCGGGGGCAAACTCTTGTGCACGACGCCCCTGCTGCCCTCCACGAAGGCGCTGGGGGGTTTGTGGTACACCGAGGCCAGGGTCCCGATGTAGCAGATGAGCTCGTCCAGCAGCGTGGGCTCGATCAGATCCGTCTCCTCCGAGATCAGCGGCTTCTCCGCCAGCACCACCTCCTTGGCGGCCACGGGGTCCGTGGAGAGCAGGCGCCAGTAGATGTACCCACGATCCCGCAGGTCGGGGTTGTCCGAGTCCTTTGGGAAGCCATTGGGAAGCTGCAGCTACTACGGAGTTGCTCGGAGCAACTGCGGCTACTACAGAGCTACTCGGAGCTGCTTTTCCCTTCTAAGCCTTGCTGGGAGGCATCACAGGGATCAAAGTTAAAGAGGCTACAAGGTGCCTCCAGAGCCATGGGAGTGTCCACACTCTCCAGGCTTTCAACTGTCAGCATTCCCAGAGGGACTTGGGACAAGGGATGGAAGGACACAGGGAATGGCTTCCCACTGCCAGAGGGCAGGGATGGATGGGATATTGGGAAGGAATTGTTCCCTGGGAGGGTGGGAAGGCCCTGGCACAGGGTGCCCAGAGAAGCTGTGGCTGCTCGTGGATCCCTGGCAGTGTCCAAGGCCAGGCTGGACGGGGCTGGGAGCAGCCTGGGATAGTGGAAGGTGTCTCTGAGGGCTGGAACAAGAGGGTCCTTAAGGTTCCTCCCAACCCAAACCATTCTGAATTAAGCTCCAACTCCCTGCCTGCTGCCACATGACCAGGCCATTCCTGCTGCCCTGGGGGATGGGAAGCCCTGGGAAGCTCTCCCAGGTTTCACCCACCTGCGTGGCCAAGCTCAGCACCTGCTGCACCAACTCCTGCGTCTCCGTGGGCTTCTTCAGGAACAGCTTCACAATGGCCGTCAGCAGCTGCAGCTGGACCTGTGGGGACAGACAGGGTGAGGGACGGACAGACAGACAGATCACACTGGGTTTGTGCAGGAACACATGCATTTGCCCCAGGACCTAACACCAACCTGCCTTTCAAGGGACCAAAGGCACGGTGACCATGTCAGTGGCAGTGACACGTGTCAGGGCACCTCGCCCGGTCCCATTCCAGCCCATTCCCACGCCCTCAGAGACACAGGCTGACCCCAACATTACGGAGCAGGATCTTGGGAGCAGGTTACACAGTCCCACGGGGCACAGGCCAGAGCATCCTTTGACTTCCACACGGATAAGCAGCAGGAATTCCCCTGTGGCAGTCCCTCCCGGCCTCTCAGGGAGCCAGGATCGCTGGCTTGGCTATTTTGCATTTGCAGACTTTGCCCTGGTTGCTGTCACTTGGTTACAGGGTGTTTTGCACAGTTTTCCAGAAATGGAAACCCTCCAAAATTCCACAGGCAACCCCACCGACCTCAGTCGCCCCGGGAGACAGGGCAGGCACGGCTCCCTCTGCTCCTTTTCCAGCTCCAAAGGGATCCTGTGCTGGCACTGTGGGATAACCAGGTGACTGCTGGTGCCTCCCAACCATGGCACAGGGAAGGCACTTAGGACAACACCATGGTGGCATTTCACAGAACCACAGAACAGCTCGGGCTGGAAGGGACCTCAAAGCCCATCTCATCCCACCTCTTGCCATGGGCAGGGACACCTTCCACTATCCCAGGTTGCTCCAAGCCTGGACCACATTCCTGGGCCACAACCCTACCGCGGGACATGGCTGCTCCAGGCACCTGCATGAACAACACCTTGGGAAGGGATCAGCTCCCTCCCAGAGCAAACTGTCCCCAGCTCCACTCAGCAGGAGCTCTGTGACGGTGTCACCCTGAGGCAGCGGGTCCCCCTGGCACACCTGGGTGCTCTCATCGTGGAAGCCCTCCAGGAAGCTCTCCAGCAGCTCGTCGGCGTTGTCGATGCGCTCGGCGTATTCCCCCACGATCCAGATCATGGCAGCCCTGGCCTCGGGCTCATCCAGGGAGTCCAGGTTCTCGCAGAGCGTGGCGATCACGCTCTCGTACCTGCCCGAGGAGGGGACAAAAAGCAGGAGAAAGCTCAGCAAGAGCAGGAGACCCGAATCCTGATCCACCCAAACTCCAAACCACGTCCCATCGCCCACAGCAGAACTGTGGCCGAGGGCACCCTGCCTGGGGCCGTCTCCTCGCCCCATGGGCAGTTCCCACGCTGATCCCAGAGCACATTCCCTGCTCTTGAATTGGCTCTGCTGGTCTGATCCGCTCCTCTCCGGAGCAGCCCGGAGCTGCCGGCTATTCCTGCAGAGCTCTGCTCATTCCCAGTTCAGTTCATTAGTATTTATTACCACTATTAGTCCCCCACTTCCTGATTACAGAGCTGCCTATTCATCCTGGCTCAGCTGGAACATTCCCTTCCCTCTCCTCCTGCTGCCCTTGTTCCAGCACCAGGAGCTGGATGGAGAGCCAGGGACAGTTTCTGCTGATGCAAGGGACCTGCACATCCCTGGCAGCTCCTCTCCATCCCAGCCTGGAGCTGGGCCTGCCACCATGGAGCCATCCTGGGGCTGGGGACAACTTCACTGCAGCACTGACCCCTCGGAGTGGCAAAAAACCAAAGCCACCTCTGCTCTGGGGGCTTCATCCCACCAAGAGTTTGTGGCCCCACAAGCACAGAGAGGCGGGAAAAGCTCATGTAGGACCGGGAGCATCGCAGAGAATCCACATCCCGGAGAATCCCCACGCACTTGTTGGGGTACTTGCGGAAGATGTCTCTGATGACCACGATGGCCTCCTGCACCACGTAGTTGACCTTGGTCTGGATGAGGTCCAGCAGGGTGCTGACACAGCGCTCGGCCGATTGCTGCCGGAGGGACTCGGTCACACAGGGACAGCGACCCCCTCACACCCCACCCCAAACCCTCCACTGCCACTCCCACTCACCCTTATCCCCCCCCTGAAGCCAACCCACAGAGGAATGGGGGACACGTGGGTGTGGTCTCCCCTTCACACCCAGGTGTGGCTCCTCCTCATCCTCTCTGCACATTCCCACAGGCTCCTCTCTCCCCATGGGAACATTCCAGCCACGCAGAGCCACGCTTCCAGCAGGGTTTTTAATAATCCCCTTTGGAAAATCATCCCCACAGGGAAACAAAGCCTCCGAGCAGCCCCTCAGGAAGGGATGGATTCCCTTCCAACCCCTCGGGAAGGGATCAGCTCCCTCCCAGCATCGTGGAAAGGGATCAATTCCTCCCCAGAATGCTGGGAAGAGATCAGCTCCCTCCCAGCCCCCTGGGAAGAGATCAGCTCCCTCCCAGCCCCCTGGGAAGAGATCAGCTCCCTCCCAGCCCCCTGGGAAGGGATCAGCTCCCTCCCAGCCCCCTGGGAAGGGATCAGCTCCCTGTCAGTCCCACTCTGGTCCCCAACAAGCTACTGGCATCACCCACTGCATTCAGAACTCCTGGCTCTGTTTTAGGCAGGGATCCCAAAGCAGCTCCTTAAAGGATTAGGGGATGGAATACCCTCCTGTGTGGATACCGAAATGCTGCTAGCAGATGAATTTTCCAGCTTCTTGCATTAATTCTTTGAGAACCTTTCCTTTCTCACGTAGGATATGAAAACAGTAAGACAGTTTATCCAGACGATATTCACATCTGGTGTTTTGCTAAGTTCTGTTTATGGTACACTGAGAAATGTTTTACCATGGATGTGAGAGAACCTGAACCAATCACCCTAGGAGGAGTGTGAACACTGTCCAATCGCTTTATGGAACTAGAGTATATAAAAATGATTGTAAAATTAATAAATAATTCATTCTTTCACTGGATTTGTGTGTTGCCACAGCTCTCCGTTCCTGGCTCTACAGCGACACTCCTGACACCCCACAGGACTCCTGTGGCTCATCCCCATGGCTCATCCCCAGGGCTGGGAAGGCTCCAGCTGGCAAATTCCTGGGGGATGAGATGCCCCCCACCTGCCCAACGCCAGGTGCCACAAGGCCCCGCCGTGCCCCAGCCCTCACCTCCACTTTGATGGCGCAGCGGCCGATGGCTCTCACCGCCTTCCTGACGAAATCCACGTCCACCTCCGTGGCGTATTCCTTCAGCTCGGCCAGCACCTGAGGGATGGCACAGCGCAGTGAGAGCCTGGCAGCAAGGAAAAGCCAGCAGGAGAGCGGGGCAGCGACCCGGCACGAGCAGCCTGGGTGGGACGGCTGCTCCCGGCCGCATCCCGCAGCGCTGGGGCTGGGATTTGGACAGCCCTGGATGCCCCACGCCCAGCAGCTGACCTGAGCTATGTTGGCCTGGGAGGCCAGGCGGATCATGATGTCCAGTTTCTCCAGTTTGACATAGATGGGGTCGTTGTACTTGACAAAGAACACCTTCATCTCGTGCTTCAGGATCTCGGGCCTGGGGGCAGCGAGAGGCAGCGTTAGGGGGGACGTGTACTCGCTTCCACCACAATCCCAAGGTTTTGGGGGCCTACTCAGTGCCAAGGAATTCAAGTGACCGTGATTATCCCCCGGGATTCTGTCCCTTGGCTCCCCTTTGCTGGCACGTAGGGGACAGAGCACAACCTTGTCACAAACACGGGCCACACGTGAGGCAACGGGGGATGTTTGTTCCGCCAAGGCTGGAAGGGACATTTCAGTGGGAGCAGGGACACAAGTCCAGACCCCAGGGCTAGGCTGGACCTTTCTCACCAGCTCACTCTCTCTGTAAGCTGGGAAAGAGCTAGGCCAGGTCCAGCTCCAAGCTGCCTTCCACATTCCCACTCCCAGGGACATTAATTGCTTTCCACTTCTCCCAGAAATTGCTGCTATTTTTAAGAGACGACCACAGTGCTGACTGGGAGGAGGACAAATCATCTGACTGGGCTGGGGCTCTCCAGCTGCCACTCCTGCTCCAGGCACACGTGTGGGGCCTCGGCCACCTCCTGCCCACCAGGATTTTAGATCAGCAAAGGGACAAAAGGACTCTGAGCACTCTTTCAAAGAGGACAACTGTGGAGAAAGCAGCTGGCAGCACAAAAACCCCTCCCTAGACACAGAGTGGCTACTTCAAAGTCTCACAGCTTTTGGCTTTGCCATCCTTTGCTGCCCCAAATAAAGAATAAATTAAATTAAAGGGAACACTAAACTGGAGATCCCAGCTTAGCTCCCTGCTCGTTCCCTCACCTGACTGACTCCAGGCCAGCTTGGATGTGGCTTGGAGCAACCAGGTCTAGTGGAAGGTGTCCCATGGCTGGGGGTGGGATGAGATGAGCTTTAAGATCCCTCCCAACCAAACCATTCCATGACTCCACGACTCTCCTTGGATTTTAAATAATAGAGAAGAAAACACCCCACAGGATGGGTTGTGACACTGCTGCAGCCAGAGGGACTGTGGCAAAGAGGGCACTCCTGGACACTCACCTTTTCTGCACGATGAGGTTGATGTTGCGGAGGGCCACGTACTGCAGCTCGGGCTCTGCGGACAGCAGAGTGACCAGTGGTGGGGCCAGCTTCTTCAGGAGAGTGCCATAATAATCCAGGTCCTTGGACAGCATCTCCATGAACTTCATCAGCACCTTGACGGCCGACAGCACCACGGCAGAGTTGGCGTGGGACAGCCGCGGTGTCACCCGCTCGCAGATGCTGCCGGGGCGAGGAGGAGGGAAAGGAAATGATCCCACACCTTCCTCCTGCTGAAAAAATCCTGCCAGCATGGAGGAAGGACTCGCAGGAAAACTGAGCAGCACTTGGGACCTTCCCAAAGAGGCTGAACTGGCTCTTGAATGCCCCAGTGAAGGTTATTCCCCAAGCCCTGCAGAACCCTCTGGCGGTGACCCCGTTTGGGGCCTGCTGTCCCCTGCAGCCACATTTTAAGCAGCTCAAAGGAGCACAATCCCAGTGCCAGGACTCGCTACGGGACCAGGCAGGCTCCAGATGGCCGTGCCCAAGGCACAGCTCCAG
The DNA here is from genome assembly GCA_013397775.1 of Eulacestoma nigropectus. Taxonomy (NCBI): domain Eukaryota; kingdom Metazoa; phylum Chordata; class Aves; order Passeriformes; genus Eulacestoma; species Eulacestoma nigropectus. The sequence continues at coordinate 15,154 of VZTE01002129.1, forward strand.
CAGATGCCCGCTGTCCCACCTCCTGCAGCAGGGTCAGGAGGATGAAGACGCTCCTCAGAGGAGAAGGGGCAGTGCCAGTGTACCCTCCTCTTTCCAGCCCAAGGTCCCCTCACCTCTGTGCTTCCCGGTCATCCTTGGGCATGTAGTTTGCCAGGCAGTCCAGGATGAAGATCTGGCCCCACTCGGTGCACTCGTTGAGGGCCGTGAGCAGCTTGTTGATGGACTGGGGGTTGAGGTCCAGCAGGTTGCTGCTGGGGTGAGACTCCGCTATTTCCGACAGCGCCGCCACCGCGTTGGCCACCACCTGCCGGGGGGGACAGGACACGGATTGGTGACACCAAACGTGGCGTGAGGGGATGAGCTGCCTCCTCACTGTCAACCCCTCACATCCCACCCACATCTGGCCTCCAGCTTCTCCCTCCCCCCAGCAGATCCGAGGGAGATGGATGAGCCATCCCCGCCGGCACACTCCCGCCGCCCACGCCGCATCTCCAGCGGCTCCCACGTGTTCCAGGGGAGTCAGCCTTGGCTCCGTGCCCAGCTCCCCTTCCCCAGGCAGCTCTGAGGAGCCCCAGAGCTTTCCACACAGCTCATGGGCTCAACACTACGCCCAGGGTAAGATTGGAAAAGCAGGAGAGGCTGTGGGAAGAGAAACCTCGGGGAAAGGTGGTTTTAAAGTTCCTCGTGCCCGGGGAAAGGGAGGGAAGCCAAAGCCCAGCTGCCAGGAAAACCAGAGGCAAAAGCCACTGGCTATGTGGGATCAGAACCAAGCACCAGCTTCCCTCTGCCCCGAGCCAGCTGGAGCAGCCTCCTTCCCACTTGGGAACAGGAATAACACACTGCCAAGGGATGGGGGAAACCCTCTGTCCAGGAGACAGGGTTACGGAGCAGGGAACACAGCCTGTGGTCCTGAGAAGCAAAAACTCTCCAAAAGTGGTTTGTTAACACCAAAAAGAGAGGTCGGGAGTGAGTCTGGGGGGAAGGGAGCAGGACGTGAACACGATGGGAGAGAGGGCACCGCCATTAGGATGAAGGGAAGGTGGAGAAGGCAAAAAACGATCACCATGGGGTTGGAGTCCGAGATGAGATCCTTGAGGGTGTCCAGGAAGCCCTGGTCCTCCACCAGCTGGGCGTTGATGTCGTGCAGCTTGGCCACGCAGACGGCGGCCGTCTTGCGCACGTAGGGGTCCTCGTCCTTGAGGCACTTCCGCAGGGGCTCGCACAGATATTCCGTGATCTTGTCCACCCGGATGCAGCCCATGGTGCGCACGGCCAGCGCCCGGATCAGCGGATTTGGGTCCTCACAGTCCTGCAGGGAGGAGAGGGGAGGTTGGGCATCCTGGGCTCCTCGAATCACAGGTGTCTCTGGTGGGTTCGGGTCCTCCAGGAGGATTTGGGTTCAAATCCCGAGGTTTTCACGCTCTGCTCTCGAGAACAAGTCACCCAAGAGAAGTTCCTCTCTCGTCCTGCACCCACTGAGTTCTAACACCACCAATCCTCACTCCCAGAACTCTTCAGTCCATCCAGGAATACCACATCCTCATCACTTACAGCAGGTACCTGTGATGCCAGGATGATTTTTTGCCTTTTTTAATATATGCCCCTTTTATACACCTTTTATATAGTTCTATGTATTTTTACTGCTTTTAGCCACATACTTGTAATTCTGATAACTCAGCTAGACCCAATATTCCGTTAAGCCGGGAGACCAAACATCCTGGAAGCTTCACAGAAAGAGCCAGACACCAAGGTCCTCTCTAGAACACATTCTGTAAACCAAGATAGGCCCATCCAGGGGGAAGGTTCCTCGGACAAGGGGTTCACTCAAGCCTCTCTCATTGGGGAATCTTTGCCAGATAATTTGCCAGGCCTGTAATGAATCTTTGCTAGATAGGCTAATTTGCCAGGCCTGTAATGAATCTTTGCCAGATATGCTAATTTGCCAGGCCTGTAATGAATCTTTGCTAGATATGCTGATTTGCCAGGCCTATAACTGTGTGTGCATTTTAGGTGTGTGGGGCGGTGCATTCCACCTGGATGTGGTGCACCTAAGGATCCTTAAATAAATACCGAGGTAAAAACCCTTTTTCCCCTCCAAACGTGTTTGGCTTTTGATTTTAAGACCAGGAAAAGGCAACATCTGAAACCAACCTGATGTCAGAAACACACACATTGGGATTATTACCCAAAAAGCCCAAACTCCCCCTAAAGCCCACCAGGCCTCCTCACTGAGTGATTTGGCAATATCCTTGCTCCTAACACGCTCTTCAATTCCCAACTCCAACGGGGCAATCACGAGGGATATCTCAGCACATAAATTCACATGACGGCTCTCGATCACGGGAGCTGCCCACACCCCTGACAGAGAGAGTGGCACGGCACAGCTGCCAAAAACTGCATTTCTGCATTACTGGACAAACTCAATCCGTTTCCTAGAGCTTGGAGAGCCCCTCGTCCAGCAGGGAGAGGCCTTGGAAAGCTGCCCGTGCAGCTCCCTGATGTGCAGCTTGGCACGGTGACCCGGCACGTGGTGTCCCCTGACCTTCACGAAGGTGTTCACTGCCATGATGGCCATGTCGGGCTGGCTCTTGGCATAGTTCATCAGGTACAGGTAGACCAGCTTCTTCAGCTCCAGGTTGTCGGTCTGCATGCAGTTCACCACGTCCGGGAAGAGAGCGCTGGAACGCAGAGCAGCTCTGTGAGGGCAGGACACGGCCACACCGCCCACGGGATCCCCCTTCCCACGGATAACCCGCTCCCAAAGCCAGGGGAACTCAGCTCTCGCCTGGGAGCCAGGCTGGGAGAGCTGGGGGTGCTCACTTGGAGAAGAGAAGGCTCCAGGGAGACCTCAGAGCCCCTTCCAGGGCCTAAAGGGGCTCCAGGAGAGCTGGAGAGGGACTGGGGACAAGGGATGGAGGGACAGGACACAGGGAATGGCTTCCCGCTGCCAGAGGGCAGGGATGGATGGGATATTGGGAAGGAATTGTTCCCTGGGAGGGGGGGGAGGGGCTGTGGCTGCCTCTGGATCCCTGGCAGTGTCCAAGGCCAGGCTGGACAGGGCTTGGAGCAACCTGGGATAGTGGAAGGTGTCCCTGACCACAGCAAGGGGGTGGATTAGATGGGCTTTAAGGATCCTTCCCCACCCAAACCATTCCATGATTCCATGAGCTGAGCCCACCCTGCAGCAGACATGGCTGAATTGCCCATCGCCAGTGGATTTTTTTCATGGATCTGTATCAAAACCAGCCCCTGGTGGACCAAAACTGAGCATTCCCACACGGCTCTGCTGCATCCCCGCTCCAGGGCACATCCACTGCCCTGGGAAAAGGTGCTGGACAATGCTCTGAGGCACAGGGTGGGGCTGTTGGGGTGTCCTGGGCAGGGCCGGGTGCTGGACTGGATGACTCTTGTGGATCCCCTCCAGCTCAGGATATTCCACAATTTTATGCATCATCCTGGGTTTGTGCCAAAAGGAAGAGCCCCACTCCCCTGGGGGAATCCTGAGCACCAGGATGCTCCGCTGGGATGGAGGGGAATGGAGTGGATCAGCTCCCTGCATGGAGCTGGGGCTTCCCCTCTCCAGACATCCCTCTGGTGGGACACCAGAGATGCTGTTTCATCCAAACACAGACCAATTAGACAATTAAACCACCCCAGGGGAGGCCATCAAGGTCTCAGTGCTAACACAGGGGTTATCCCACCCTGGCAGATGTCCCGTGGCTCCTGGAAGCTTCTCCACCTCCGCAAACCCTGACAAACCCAGGGCCTCCCTAAATCCAGGGAGCTGGGCTGTGCAGAGCTGCCACCCACCTGGGCTGGTCTCACCCCGGGCTAAACCAGGCTTTGCTGGCACCTCCCGGGGAGCAGTGAACTCAGCAAACCGCTTCCCTGCGGCCTAAAACAGGCACACACCATAAAAATGGGCTGACACAGCCATAGGATCAGGGAATGGCTTGGGAATCATGGAATCTTAAAGCTCATCCAGTGCCACCCCTGCCACGGGCAGGGACACCTCCCACTGTCCCAGGCTGCTCCAAGCCCCACCCAACCTGGCCTTGGACACTGCCAGGGATCCAGGGGCAGCCACAGCTTCTCTGGGCACCCTGTGCCAGGGCCTCCCCACCCTCCCAGGGAACAATTCCTTCCCGAAATCCCATCTAAATCTCTTTTAGTTTAAAGCCCTTCATCCTTGGCCTGTCACTATTTGTCCATGTAAAAACACATTCTCCCTCTTTTTTCAAGCCCCCTTCAAGTACTGGAAGCTCCTGCCACTTCCATGTGATTTCCACAGTGGCCCCAACAGGGACACTCCCTGCTGCTGCTGCTCTGGGAGCCAGGGATGCCCCAGTTCTCCCAACCCTCAGTGTGTTTTCCCTCCATTTCCTCTCAAATGCACCATGAAATCCAAATTGCTGCTGCTGCCTGTGCTGGGACAGGTCCATGCAGGAAAAGGCCCGGAAGGGGCCACGTGCAGCTCAGCCCGAGGGAAAAAGGGAAGCAGGAACAGCAGCTGCCTGACCTTTTGGACTGGAGAGGCTGTAAAAGGTTTATCAGCATCCAGGCCCCAACGGCTCTGAGGGGGTCCTGCTTGTTTTTAGTAACACACAAAGGAAGTGGGAATAATCCCAACAAACTGAGCTGGCAGCCAGACCAATCCTCTTTTAGCCAGATTACAACCAAAGCCAGGAGAGCCCCCACCTGCCAGGTGGCCACGTGGACATGAACTGCACTCCAGGAGGCAGAGCTGCAGCCAGGAGCGTACCTGGGTGAATCCCAAGGGGAAAAGCAGCATGGAAACCCCCTTGGAAACAACAGGGGGAAAAAGGGAACCCAAAAGCCATCTGGGTTTGGCTTGGGTACCGGGGAGAACAGCAGGAAGGGGAGGTTTAGGATGGATTTTAGGAAAAGGCTCTTTCCCCAGAGGGTGCTGGGCACTGCCCAGGCTCCCCAGGGAATGGGCACGGCCCTGAGGCTGCCAGAGCTCCAGGAGCGTTTGGACAGCGCTGCCAGGGATGCCCAGGGTAGGATTGTTGGGGTGTCTGTGCAGGGCCTGGGGCTGGACTGGATGATCCTCACGGGTCCTTTCCTACTCGGGATATTCTGTGACCCAGCCCCAGCACACACCTGACGTCCTTGCCGACCGTCATGGACGCAATCACCTTCTTCACAGCCTCCTTCTTCTTCTCCTTCTTGTCGCTGTTCAGCTCAGCTTTCAGCTCAAATATCTCCCCTGGAAAAATGGGAAAAGCGGGAGCTCAGGGTTAGTGGAAGGGGCACCCCACCCCTCTGCTGAGTGAGCACAGCTCCCACCCGCTGCGTGCCAGGGATCCTTTGCCACTCCTGAAAGGGGGGATTTCACTTCCCAAACACCTCACCGAGGGCTGGGGCTGCCCTGGGGGCTCAGCTCTCATCCATGGAAAGGGACACAAGCCTCTTGGTGAATCCCTGCGGCTCCTCCAGCCCCGCAAGGATGGGAGGTGCAGCAGGAGCACTCCATGGGTACACGATGGGGTTATCCAGTGGGTACTTTTGGCTGTGGGGGGGTCATCCCAGCCCCAGGAGGCCCTACCCTTCCCAGGGATGAGGGCAGATGGATTTTGGGCACTGCTCCTCAAGCCCATCTGAGGGAGGGTGGCTCCCAAATCCCTCCCTGCCTGGGGCAGCAATCCACCATCTCCGGCCCTCCTGAGGCCACGCTGAGCTCCTTATTCCCTCCTAGGCCGGCAGACTGAAGAGGGAGATGCCACATGGCTTCTCTCCACATTAATTCCTCGCTCTGGAGAGTGCTTAAGGCCCCGAGTGCTGCCCAGGGGAGCTCCTGAGCCGCTAAAGCCGATCACCAGCTGCCACCAGGCCTGGCCAGGCTCAGGAGGCTGGGGACAAGGTGTTCTGACCCGGCTCAGGGGGCTGGGGACAAGGTGTCCTGACCCCACAGCAGCCTGGCAGTGAGGAGCAGGGTGTGGTGCCAGCCACAGCATCCCACGGGGGCTCGGGGCATTCCCACGGGAGCTTCCCAACCCTCCCCGCCCGGTTTATAGAGGTGTTAAGAACCAGCTGGTGATTTGGGGATGAATTGGGATATCCCCGCTCCTTCCCTCACCTTTCTTGGTGGTGGTGAAGTACTTGGAGTCCGTCATGGTGGTCTCCAGCCAGCAGCACGGCCCTGGGAGGAGAGGCAGAGCACAGAGGTTCAGGGTTGATCATTTCCTTGCTGGGATCGTTATGGAGAGCTCCAGGAAGGAAAAACCAGGGCAGGGAAAGAGTTTGGGATCTCATGGGAAGAGTCACAACCCCTAAGGGAGGGTGAGCACCTCGCAGCTCTGTGATGATGGGGAATCAGCTGGTTCTCCAAAGAGGACGCAGAGGAGGAAGGGAATCACTGAAGATTCCTGGGCTGCAGCCCTGACTTTGCTCATCCCATCCCGCCCAGGCAGCAGGGGCTCAGTGATCCCTCCTGGATTCGCCTCTCCTCATCCAAAAAACGCTTTCTTAGGGAAAACTCACGCCCAGCCCTCCCTCACACCTACACAGGGAACAGCTCTGAGCTGGGGAGAGGAACCGAGCCAAACCCTGGGCTCAGCTCAGCGGGACAGCGCAGCCGAGGGGCACGGATCCGCCAGATCAAAGGGAGCCTCTTCCAGAAACCATCCCTGCTCCAGCAGGGTTGCTTTAAATTCCAAGGGTGCAAGGTTTCCGCCCAGCACTCGAGGCTCCATTATATAATTCAGGCAGTTTAGGGCAGATTTAGGGCTTGGCCCGCTGAGGAAGGCGATGTGCAGCCCTTGGGAAAGGTCAGCAGGGATTTGGCTTTTAGGGCTGGTTGTCCCAGCTTTCCTTCAACAGGAAAGGAACCAGAGGCTCGTCCTTGAAAGCCTGCAGTGGCCTTGCTGTTCCGGAGGGGCAGGAGCACGGGAAGCAAAGCCAAGTGGGAAAAAAAAAAAAAAAAAGATGAAAAAAAAGAGCTTGTGGATGGGTTTAAAATGCAAATGAGCATCTTGAAAGCCAAATGCAGCAGGAGCACAGAGGAGCTGTGTCCTCTGTTCTCTGTCCAAGCTGGAGAGGGATCCCCAGCAGGGATAAAAAGAAAATCTGGATGAAATCTGGGGGTTGAGCACGCCAGGCAGAGCACACGGCTTGGCAGGGAGTGAGGGGGAAGGAGCTCGCGTGGGTTTGGGGCTGCTCTGGGGGCTGGCAGCGTGATCCCGGTGCTGTTCCAGAGGGGGAAGCCTGGCACCACGCTCCCACTGCCCTGCTCCTCGCGAGACAGGACACTCCTCCCTGCCTCGGTTACCTGGGATTGATTCAGAGCCTTTTTTATCCCACTAAGTCGATGGCTCTCCAGGGAACAGCGGGAGCTCCGGGCTGCACCGCAGCTCTCTGCGCCTCACTGCAGATCCCGTCCTGCCAGACAGGGAGGAAGGAAGGAAGGAAGGAGGATTCACTGCAGTCCCTCCGATTCCAGGACCTGGCTCGCACTCAGCCCTGCTCTGCAGAAGTGCCTGGAAAGCAAACTTGAAGCTGAGCAGGGAATTTCTGCAGGCAGCTCGGAGCCATGAACCACGCTTGCCGCTTCCCTGCAGCTTCCCGCTTTCCCAGGGCTCGGGGAAAGCACAGCCTGTGGTTTTCCCATCCACAACCCCACCAACGTGTGGTTCAGCCACCCCAAACCCCGCTGATTTCAGAGGCTGAGACAAGCACCCATCCTCCCCCACTCCTTCAAGCCCTGCAGCAACTCCGAGAAGGAGAGCGGCTCCTCCAGCTCGGGAATGAAGGAGCACCCCTCGCTCCTCACACCGGCACAACCTTCCCGGCAGGAAGCACCCCAGGGCCTGGAGCAGGGTGGTGAGGGGATGCAAACAGCTGCCAAGCCCCAGTGCCCAGCACCCTGCACCCTGTGTGTCCCCCAGGGTGACAAGGCAGGGCTGGCTGCCAGCGCGGGACGCGACCGCCGCAGGTGAATTCCCACAGCTCAGCCCTTGGGCAGGGGCCAGCGCTGCTGCCTGGCTCTGCTTTGAAGGATGCAACCGTGTGGTGCAGAGCTGGGAGCTGAGAGCTCAGAGAAGCTGTTTGCTCCCTCAGCTCCAGCAATTCCCACCCAGCTCCTTTCCACGCCGATCTCCCAGGGAGAGGCTGAGTGGAGCGGCTCCTCGCTCACAAAAAGCAGGATGCGAGCAATGAAACAAAGGAGATCAACCACCCCTGACCTTGTGGTGGCTCAGGTTTTACCCCATCCTCATGCCAAACTTGTTTTAAATGGGATTCAAGGAATTAAGTGTCCGTAAGGATCTGGAAGCTGCTGGAGGGGAGCACCCAGAGCTCCCCCGCACCCAGTTTGGGCTCTTCAGGTCTGGTTTTGGGACAGGTTTTAGTAGTGGCACAAACCCACAGCCTCTCATGGCAACTGTTGGGAAAAAGGGGCTCTCCAAAGCCTCTTATTCCTGATTTTATTCACTCCACAGGACTAAATTGCACAGCTCCACATGAGCCACAGCAACGCTGCTCTCCTGAGCCTCTCAAGCCCCCGGGTCAGGGACATGGCAGAGCTCAGCCATCCCATTTTCCCCTCTGCCACACCAGCAGCTCCCAGATCCAGCTATCCTGGGGAAATAAGAGGCCCCTAAACCCAAAATACAACGACAAACACATCACTGTGCTTCCCAGAGAGGTGGGTGCTGCCAGTTCCTGGGAATGGCACCAAAGCCAAATGAGCCATTGCTGGTGCTGCTCATTTCCTCTTATGGAGAGTGGAGGAAAACTCCTTTCTTCTGCTACTTTTATCACCCTGTTTTAGGACAATTCCTCCATCCTTGAGGGCTGAGATGCTGCTGATCAGACTTTCACAGAGCCATGGAATGGTTTGGGTGGGAAGGGATCTTAAATCTCATCCCATCCCCCCCCCTGCCATGGGCAGGGACATCTCCCACTATCCCAGGCTGCTCCAGGCCCCATCCAGCCTGGCCTTGGACACTGCCAGGGATCCAGAGGCAGCCACAGCTTCCCTGGGAATTCCATCCCAGCCCCTCCCCACCCTCCCAGGGAACAATTCCTTCCCAATATCCCATCTAGCCCTGCCCTCTGGCAGTGGGAAGCCATTCCCTGTGTCCTGTCCCTCCATCCCTTGTCCCAAGTCCCTCTCCAGCTCTCCTGGAGCCCCTTTAGGCCCTGGAAGGGGCTCTGAGGTCTCCCTGGAGCCTTCTCTTCTCCAGCTGAACACCCCCAGCTCTCCCAGCCTGGCTCCAGAGCAGAGGGGCTCCAGCCCTTGGAGCATCACTCCCTCCTCTGGATTCACCTTCAGCTTCCACCAACACAGACCCGCTGCCAGGGCCGGGGTGCGGCCTTTAACCATGCCCAGGACATCCCAAATCCCTGCTTATCCCAGCCCACCACAGCTCCCAGGTCTTTCCAGAGCCTGTGACAGCCCAGACCAGGAGCTCACCAGCTGCCAGAGCTCTGATCTCCCCAGCCTGACCCAGGTCTCGGGAAGGAAGGAAGGGAGCAGAGGCAGGAGGTTCATCCCTGTGCACACATTCCAGCTGGAATCCGGGGGGGGGACAGGCTGGCACCTAAAGCCAGGGAGAGAAGAAAGGAGCAGGAACTCAAAGGGGAAGCTCCTAGGAAAGGGCTCACCTGGAAAACAGAGGGGCAGCTGGAGGTTAGTGGGGAAAGGGAACTCCCACAAGCAAACACCGCAGCTGCAAATGAAGCACTTGAGGGCCAAGGGGGCACAATGAAGGAAATTAAGGAAGACTCTAAAAAATTAATGGGTAACTGGAGCCGTGGGGAATCACATAACTGTCCCCTGCTGGTGTGAGGCAGGGCCAGGGCAGTGCAGAGGCCCAGCAGGGCTGAGGTGGTGATGGTTCCCCACACCTCCAAGCACATCCCTGCGCTATGGATAAACCCCAGGAGCTGGCACAGACACCGGAGAGGGGAGAGAAACACCCCAGAGTGGAGGAAGAGAACCAGAGGCTGAGGATACAAAACCCAGAAAGAGCCTTGTGCTGATCTCAGCTCTTTCCTTCCCTACTCACAGCAGTGTTTCCTGGCGATCCCATCCTACAGCCATGGCCACAGCTCCCATCCCTGTGCTCATCCCACCTCTGCCAAGCTGCCACAAACCCTCAGGGCTCACACCAGCCCCACACACGTTCCCAGTAAGATGTTTTTCCTATCTCTGGCCCAACTGGAGCCAGTCTTTGCTCCAACTCGGCCCTGCAGCAGCGCGGGGCTGGGATTCCGCTGCATCCCGAGTGGGACCATCCCATCCACATCCTCACAAATCGGTTACTGACCAATCCCAGAGCCTTCCAAAAGGCTCCATCTCCATCAGACAAGGGGCCCCTTGGATAACTCGGGGGTAGGAGCCCTTCCAAACTCACTGTGCCATCAGCAAGGTGCCCAAAATCATGGCAGATCCAAAGCAGTGGCACCAGCAAATGAGCTGCAACCGATCCATCCCATCAGCCAATAACTGGGGAATAAACTCAAGGAAAAAGGAAAAAGGCCAATCCTGAGGTGTCCCCTGCAGCACACGCTGCCCCAGAGCCCAAAGCACCGTGCTCTGAGAGCTGGGGGGGATTTTTCATCACCTTGGACAGGGATGGCACCCACAGGGGCTTCCCCCAAACTCCGGCTGAGCGTCCTCAGGGACACCATGGACCTTGTTCCGGACACGGCACCAGGTTCCCACGGCAGAGGGGATGTTCTCCTCCTGGGCAAGCCAGGAGCTGCAGGGCTGGACACTTCCTGCCACGGAATTCTCAGCATGGCTTGACCCACGCAAGGCCCAACACCTCTGGAAAGCCCCTCGGGGTCCCAAAGCCAGTTCAGCCTGGCAGTGTGACCCCACAAATGGGTGTGGGAGCCACAAACCACATCAATCCAACTGCTCATCCGAGGCTTATCCCATTTACTGCCACCCCAGGAGGGAGCAGACACAAAACCCCAGCTGAGCCCCGCTGCTGGTGGGGATGGGACCCCTGACAGGGGTTAAAACTCTGGGAAACTCCACACGACAAAAAACACCTGCAAGAACAGCAACACCACCTCCAACACGGCTCCTTCAGGCTGGAGCTGTCTCCAGGTTCCTTTTATCCAGTTTGAGGCTTTTCTCCCTAAAATCCCCACGGAGGAGGCAGTGAGCACAGGATATCAGCCCAGCCTAGTTCTCATGGAGCACGAGAACTGCTCCATGTCCAGTTCCCAGCCTATTCCATGCAGAGCCAAGACCGCTCCCCATGGATGTGCCATGCCCTGAGGTGGGTGAAGGGGTCACCGCGTGTCCCCCAGCCCTCACAGAGGGTCCTGCCCCCAGTGGGGTGCCCGTCGGGGCTCTGGCTGTGGCCGGGACACGGTGCCCGGGGTGCTGGGGAGGGCAGCAGATCCCGGGGCGATCCCTCCGGGATGGAGCCGGGAGGGCAGCGGGGACAGGCGGGACACGGCTCTGGCCCGGGGGAGGCTGCGGGATGGGGGCACCCCCGTGTGCCCGGCCAGGGGTGGGAGGGGGCACAGCCCGGACCGAGGAGGAGAGCATGGGGACACAGGAGGGGGGCACGGGAGGGGGGCACAGCCCGGGGCACGGGGTCAGAACAGGGACACAGCCCGGGACACGAGAGGGGGCACAGCCCGGGACACGGGAGGGGGGCACGGGAGG
>VZTE01002129.1:36706-50619 GCA_013397775.1 Eulacestoma nigropectus
CGGGGCGGGGGGGGGGGGTGACACGGGGCTTTCCAGAGGGGCAACACACCCCACATCAGGCATGAAGGACCCTGTGTCCTGAGGATGGAAACAGGGCCAGCCCTGCCGTGCTTTCCAAAGGATTTCAGTGTGTTTTTTCCCTTCCTTCTTTTTTTAAAGCGTGGCTCCCCAGAGACTGGGAGAGCCTGGTTTGACCCAAGGGCTGCGGCACAGCCCGGCACTGCAGCACTGCACCGAGGGCAGGGGCTGGGGGGCAGCAGGAGAGGGGCTGTCAGCTCTCCTGGGGGAGAAAGGGAGAGGCTGGGACAAAGGAGGGACAGTGACCTTGGGAGGGGGGATGGAACCCCAGCTCTGCCAGTCTGGATGTGGAACAGGACCCCCACACGGAGCGGTGCCGGGGAGGGGGCACATCCCAGCTCCCTGATGCCAAGCGGGGTGAGCCGGGATGCTGGGATGTCCCAAACCCTCATCCTGCCTCTCCCAGGACCCTGCTCTGCTCCCCTCTCCAAGGCCAGGGAGCAGAGAAGCCCCCAGGACGTGGGGATTGTGCCGATGGGAGGGCAGCCAGCCGGCAAGGACAGGCTGGGGCTGCAGTGCGGGCTCTGGAAAAGGGCTATTTTTAGCCACCTCAGTTTTTAGCCATCTCAGCTCCCCAGTGCCTGTGGTGGGGAGGGAAGTCAGGAGGCAGGCAGCATCCCTGGAAAGGCTGTCAGACGTCAGGGTTGGGACACAGGGCTTGCTGCAGCCCTCACAGGTCCCCCATCCCAGCCCCCTGCACAGACAAGGCACCCGCACGTTTTTTCTTCAGTTCACTTTAATCCCTTTGACTATAAAACCTTGAAACAAAACCCAAAATCTTGGAAAAGGAGCTGAAATGTCAGGATGGGAACACTCCTCCCACAGAGTGAACGAGTCCCATCCCAGAGTGATGCTCAGGGCTGCTCAGCGATGGCTGAAGAACCCCTGGGGGTAGTTGAACTTGAAGGGCTTCAGGCGCAGGGGACCCCTGGAAGAGGAGAAGAGGGAGAGCCTGTGACCCACAGGGATCAGGAACAGCCCATGGCACCCACAGAAAAGGCCCAGTTCCCAGGATACCGCCCAGCTGTGGGGGCACATCCCCACAGGACAGGCTTCCAGGCTGGCTCCAGGGATCACCAATGCCACCAGAGTCCCTGCCAGCACCCTCAGCCCCCAGCCAGCTCCCACCTGACCAGGCGCAGACACATCTTCTCCTGGGGGAACTCCTTGGGCCCCTCCACGCTGGGATCGTGGGGCTCTGTCTCCAGGTACACGTCCAGCACCATGCACAGGCGCTGCAGCTGGTTGGTGAGGAGCTGGTAGCCCGGTTTGGGCCCCCACAGCTCCTTGTAGTAGACATTGACCTCGCTCTCCATGGCCTGCAAAGCAGGGATGAGGTTGGCACAGGCCTGGATCTCTACTCTGCATTCCCACGAGTGTCCGGCCACCAGCTCACCCCAACATTCCCTTGTCATGGACACAGAACTGCAGGGGACACCCCTAAAAGAGCCAGGGGTGCTGGAGCCCCCTCTGCCCCCACCCCACAGTACCCGAATGTTGTCGTCGTTGCTGCTGTTCCGCTCTCCCTTCCAGTTGAGGCACAGGCTGAAGACGGGAGGCAGCGTGGAATAACCGGGATTCAGCACCACGGCCGCCTGGAGCTTGGCTGAGCAGGGAAAAGGTGTCACAGGAGGATTATCCGTGAAGGCTCCCAGAAGCCGCCCTGGGATGGGGATTGGGAATTCCCGAGGGAAGGCAAGGTGCCTACCTGTTCCCCTCTCTATCAGGGCCATGTAGTAGAGGTGAGTGTCTTCAGCCAAGCCGGCCTCTATCACATCCTTCGTGTAGGGCAGCTCCTGGGAGGAGAACGAGGAATGATGGCTCCAGTGCCATGTGGGAGCTGGAAGGGAGGGATTCAGCCTCGTGCTCGGCACTTACGGCATAATCCTCGTAGGGAATGGCTGTCCACTTCACCAGGCGCGAGACGATCTTGGTCGGGAAGAGCTGCTGGCACTCGCTGGACACCGGCACGACGCCGTGCTCTGGAAGCAAGGACAGGGCCCCCTGAGCAGGGCAGGGCTGGGGGCACAGCTCTGTCACTGTCCTGCAGCGGGGGCACTCCCAGAGCGGGACCTGGGGATGCCGTTATCCTTCAGCAGCTCCATCAGGTGCCCAGCAGAGGCCTGGGCTGCGATCCCATGGGATCCTTAGACTGCGATTCCACTGGATCCTTGGCCTACAATCCCACTGGATCCCTGGTCTGTGACCCCACTGGATCCCTGGCCTACGATCCCACTGGATCCCTGGTCTGTGACCCCACTGGATCCCTGGCCTGCGACCCCACTGGATCCCTGGGCTGCGACCCCACTGGATCCCTGGGCTGCGACCCCACTGGATCCCTGGGCTGTAATCCCACTGGAGCCTCGGCCTGTGATCCCACTGGATCCCTGGGCTGCGATCCCACTGGATCCCTGGGCTGCCTGACAGGCACACATCATGCATGGTGTGCAGTTCACCTCCCACCATGTCCCAAATTGCTTCCCAGCACTGGGATGGCCATTCCCAAAGAGGTGCTGGGCACTGGAAGGGGCAGAGCCTTCCTCTGCCACCCAAAATAAGGCAGCTCCCTCATTCCTACAACTCCCAAGGGCAGAGGGAAGCACTGGGAATGCTGAGGGTGGCACTGCCATCCATCAAAGGTGACATCAGCCAGCTGATGTCTCCTCTCCTGTGATTGCTGCTGTTCCACTCTCCCTCCCAGTTCAGGCACTGGCTGAAGGTGGGCAGCAGCTTGGAGTAACTGGGATTCAGGACCACGGCCACCTGGAGCTTGGCTGAGCAGGGAAGAGATGCTTCCCTGCATGGGGACCCTGTCCCCAGGAATGGGCACAGCAGGACCCTGCCACTGCATCCCTGTCCCCAAGAATGGGCAGCAGGACCCTGCCACTGCACCCCTGTCCCCAGGGAATGGATGGGGAGCCCAGCAGGATCCTGCCACTGCATCCCTGTCTCCAGGGGTGGCTGGGGGGCCTAGCAGGACCCTGCCACTGCATCTTGTGACCCCAGGGATGGGCAGGGAGCCCAGCACTCACCGAGGGATGCAAACTGCTTGTGCAGGGCCAGGCGGGACTGCAGGCGGCTCCGGAGCAGCTTCACCGTCAGCTCCATGTGGCTGGCACTCAGGGAGTTGTCAGCAGCCACCGTGTGCTGTGGGCAGGAGGGATGTCAGTCCCCAGGAGCCACCTCCCCCCACAGGGACAGAAACCCCCTGGGTCACTCAGTGTCACTGACAGGGCTTGGACTATCCCATGTGTGACACAAACCCGTTGGCGTGGCCCCACGCACAGACCCAGCCCAGCCTGTCCCAGCCACAGGTGTCCCAGCTGGTGCCAGCAGGGGGACAGGACAGGACCCCAAACCTCAGCCCGAGGCTGTGGGGGAGAGGGGAGGGGTTTGTGCCATGCCTGAGGCTGATCCTTGGGGAAATGCAGGCCGCCCAGCTTCTGCACCCACACGTAGGGGTGTCCCAGCTCTGTCACGTAGTCACTCAGGGTCAGGATGCTGTGGGGACAACGAGGAAGGGTCACATCAAGCCAGGGAGGATTTGCTGTGCCGCAGCGAGGAACTCGTGGCAGGGGCCTGGGTGACGCTGCCCCAGCTGCATGGGCAGCCCCCCACTCACCCCACTTTATCAAACTGGAACTGGTTGGCCGGGTTGGGCGTTTTCCTCCCGTGGTCCCCTGGGTAGAGGCAGTTGAGGAGGGAGTCTGGGGAGAGCAGGTCCCTGGCAGAAAGAGGGGAGAGGTGAATCAGCAGCAGCCTGGGCTCCACATCTCCCCACTAACAGAGAAGGGGATTAAGAGCTCCATGAGTTCAAGACCTGAATGACTTTCCCCTGATTCCACTCCTAAAGGAGAGCTGTCTCCTCCCTGGCTGGGAGAAGATGGAAATCACAGGGCACCAGCTCCTGCTCTTCCAGGAAGCTGCTCCTTCCAGTGCCATAAAATTCCTCAAATCTGACTGCACTCACAAGCCTGATCAAGCACAACGGGCTGCAGGATTTGGGGGCTGGCTCAAGGCACAGCTTCCCCGGTTTAGGGTAACACAGCCAAGGGCAGCAGGAGGGAGGGAATGCCCTGCACAGGATCTCCAGCTGCTGCCACAGAGGGTTTGGGGTGTCTGCAGCAAGAAGAGAACTCCAAAAGGATGAGGAAGCTGCGTATGGGACAGGCTGGGAGGCAGCACTCACTCCCAGGCAAGCCCAGCCCAGCCTCTCCCACCTCCTGTCCCAGGGAGAGTCACCAGAGAGCTGGCAGCTGGTGGGAGCTCCCTGGGCAGGCTCCCAGAGCTGCCACTTCAGCTTTCCCTCACACCAATTAGGCTCCAGAGGGCTCTGGGGAGCACAGGGAGAGGCAGCTGCATCTCCGGAGCTCAGGACAAGGTGACCTCAGTCAGGTGAGGGAGCTGCCAGCTCTGCCTGTGGCAGGGAGGCTGAATGTGTCACCAGGAGAGGCTTTCCCCCAGCTCCTGGCAGCTCTGGAACTGCTGAGAACTTCCCAAACTCCCTGACTGTGGATTGTCATGGCAGAGGACAGGAGGAGGAAGGTGCCTGGGCTGTGCAGGGCTCCTGGACCCATGGGGGCAGAGGGGTCACTGCCTGAGGAGCTCTGGGCTGTGCAGAGCTCCTGAATCCCATGAGATCTATGCCTGATGAGCTCCAGGCTCTGCAGGGCTCCTGGATCCCATGGGATCAGTGCCCAATGAGCTCCAGGCTCTGCAGGGCTCCTGGATCCCATGGGATCAGTGCCCAGTGAGCTCCAGGCTTGCTGCCCACGGAGCTCTCCTTACCCAGCACTGATGGCTGTGGTCATCTCCACAGCAGTGGTCACCTTGGCTTTCACTGTCATGACGTTGAGGTTCATCAGGTAGTGGAAGGTCAGGTGAAGCACGTTCTCATCTGCCCACACAGAAGGGGGGACGTTGGTGTCTGCTTGAGCTCAGAGAAACCCCTCCACACCCTCAGCTCCCCGCAAGGTCCCCAGGGTGCTGCTGGGGTCAGTCCCTGAGCTGCTGTCACACCCCAGAGCCCCTCACCTTTGCACTTCAGGTCGAGGGTGACGGACAAGGGGTGTCGCTTCAGCATCTCCTTGCGTTTGTCGTCCAGCTGCACGCCCAGGGTGGGCCTGCGCCGCTTCTGGGGGGGTCAAACAGCTCTCAGAGCCTTCTCCTGCTCCTCACCAACCCATGGACTTTCCCAGCCCACTGCTCTTTCCCTCTAGTCCAGTTCCCCAGTCCCCCAGCACCACAGCCACAGCTGCCCTGGGGAGGGACAGGAACAGGAAACCAGTCCAGCTCCGGTTCCAGTCATTCCTTCAGCTCCAAGGAACGTCTCCACTCCTGGGAGACAAAGCCAAGGACCTGCTGGCCCAAAAGCTTTCCCACTGCAGGAGGCAGAACCTAGAATCACTGAATCCTTTAGGTTGGAAAAGCCCTCTGAGAGCATCGAGTCCAACCACTCCCACAGCACTGCCAAGGCCACCACTGCCCCATGTCCCCAGGTGCCACACCCCCAGGGCTGTTAAACCCCTCCAGCACCACCCTGGGCAGCTGTGCCACCCTGACCACCCTTTCCATGATGGAATTTCCCCTATATCCTCCTCTGGCAAACTCTGTTCCCTCTCCTCCTGTTCCCGGGGAGTAGACCCCAACCCCCCCAGCTGCCCCCTCCTGTCAGGGAGTTGTGCAGAGCCACAGGGTCCCCCCTGAGCCTCCTTTTCTCCAGGCTGAGCCCCTTTCCCAGCTCCCTCAGTTGCTCCTGACCCTTTCCCAGCTCCATTCCCTTCTCTGGACACCTGAGGCCCTTCCCTCCACCCTTCCCCACACAAACAGCCCAAAACACCCAGTGCTGGTGCCAGGAGATGGGAGTGGAGGCCCAGAGCCCCCTCAGGCTTTGCTGCTGGGAGCAACCAGCACCTCCAGCCTCTCCTCAGCATCCAGCAGGAATTATCTGTAGGAGAAACACTTCCCCCAAGGAGTGCTGAACAAGCCCTGGTGCAGAGAACGCTTTTGGCACGGGATGGACATGGATCCCTCCCCGTTGGACACCAGCTCCCTGCCCTCAGGCTATTTATACAAAGTGGAGCAGCTCCAGCCGGAGATGTGGGATGTGAGCGTGGAGGGACACGAGAGGAGCAGCTCTGTACCCTGGCTGCTCCTGCATTTGGGACACAAACTGGAAATGGCAGCTCCCTCCTCCCCAGAAAGGTCGGGATTTGACATCACTGCACTTCCACACACACCCACAGCAGGGGCAGCTCCCAGCCCCACCCAGCACCAGCTCTCGGACCCAGAGGGGGACAGCTCTGTCTCTTACCGTGGTCTGCTCCTCCTCGGCGTCAGAATCGCTCTCATCATCTGTGCAGAGAGAGGGGTGTCAGAGGGACCACCCAGGGCTCAGCTCTCCCACCACCAGCAGGACCACCAAGCCTTTTTCCAAGGCCATGGCTCCCCCTGACACCCCTCTCCCAACAAAAGCAGGGTCCCAGGAGCTGCAGACACACAGGAGCAAGTCCCCAGGGCAACACCACAACTCACCCTGCGAGTCCTCAGGTGGCTTGTAAAGGGCCTTGGCTTCCTCCACGCTCCCTTCAATGGCCACCACCAGCTTCTTATCTGCAGAGGAGACAGGAAAACTGAGTTAGGAATCCCACTCTTGCTGGAAAGGCAGTGGGCAGAGCAGCCCTGCCCCAAAATCTCCTGGTTCCTGGTGGAGGAAGCTCCAGCAAAGGACCAGTGGGAAGAGCAGTTGTCTGGAAAGTTCCGTGAGGTCACCACAGGGCTGGATCTCCTGGACAGGATGGGGTCAGAGGATGGAAAACGCTGGGTTTTGAGGGACTCTCCCCGACCCCATAAGGGCCAAATCATTATCAAGAGCCAAGAGGGGTTGGGCTCTGGCTGGCACAAGCAGGGACCGAGGAATGGTGTCACCACAGCTGCAGATGCAGCAGGGACCTGGTGTGGCCAAGTGCCAAAGTGTCCTTCCACAGCCCCCACCACACAGGAGGTGTGCACAGGCCAGTGGGATTCCTGACCTCTTCCAGAAATCCTTCCTGACTCAGGGAGGCTCCAGAAAGCTCCTTAAAATACAAAGCTGCCTGAGGGGATGAGGGTTTCCAGGAGAGCTGTGGGAAGGGTCTCTACAAGGCCAGGGAACGGCACCACCCATCTTGGAGTCCCCACCACCCACGGGTGGCACAAAGCAGGGGGTGACAGCTCTGGGGAGGCTGTGACAGCACCCAGCCAGCTCACAGGCTGCAAGGACATCCCTGCCGACCTTGGGAAGGGGGGAAGTGATGGGAAGGGAGCTTCCCAAGCACTTCTTGCAGCGAGGCAGCTGAGCAAACAAGGTTTCAAATGCTGCTGCCTCACTGCGCCGCGGGGCCACCCCGCTGCTCTGCGCTCAGCAGAATCCCACAGCACAGCAGACAGAGGGGAAAGACCCCCCAAAAGTGGTGATTCCTGCAAGCAGGAGTGAAATCTGGCCCGTGGGGGGGCACTGCCCCCTCGGTGCTCACCACAGGCCTGTCCGTAGGCGCTGGCTTGGACAAAGAGGACGTAGAGAGGCGGCGGGAGGTGCCGGGCGGTCTCGTACTGCTTGTGTGCCTGGTCGAAGGGCATGAACAGGTACTCCTGGACAGGCAGGGAGGCCTGGGGAGTGACAGGGAAAGCCTTCAGCACTGGGAAGGGAACAGCTCATCCTCCTCACCCCGAGAGAGTGGGAGATGAAGCCGGCACAGCAGCAGTGGGCAGGGTTAAACATGGAGAGTCCCAGGGAAGCGCTGGAAGCTGCCTCTGCTGGGAAAGTTTTGGATCTGGAAATAACCCAGATCCTCCTCCTGTTCTTCCCTCCCAAGGCAGTCGCAGGGGGGCTGGAACTGCGTGGGGCTCTCCAGGGAAAGGCCCATTTAGCAGCTCCTGCAGCTGCAGTTCTGCGGGAATTGCCGCATGAACAAGGAGACTCCGGAGGGGTCTCGGATCTGCCCCTCGCCCACCCTGAGTGGGAATGAAACCTCTCCAAACCCAAACCAGCCCAGGAGCTGCCCCTCGGAGTGTGAGCTCAGGTACCTGCATGATGCTGTTGAGTCGAGGCTGGAGGCTGCTCAGATATTCCTTCTTCACCTCGATCTCCTTCAGGATCTTCTCCTTGCTGGTCAGGCACTCCTTGTACTTCTCTGCCAGCCTAGGGGTGGGAATTCTGTCACTGCCACACACCACAGCTCTAAACCTGCTGGGGTCCACCTGGATGATGGGCTCCAGCATTCCTGACCTGACACAGGGAACCAGGAGAGCTCAGACATGGGGCAAACACAGAGCTCCCAATGCCAAGGGCAAGTGGAGGCAGGAAGGAACTGATTGGAGATGGAAAACAAACAAGGAAAAGGGGAAAGCTCAGCCTCATGCTGTGCTCCAAGGAGGGGCAGCAACTGGATCTTCCCTCAGGAGATCTGCTCCCACAGCAGGCTCTGCTGCCAGCAGCCACAACCCCTCCAAGCTCCCTAAGAGGCTTTTCCACTCTATATCCCCAGAGTCACTTCATGTCACAGAGTCAAGGTTTAATACAGAAAATCCAGGGAAACGCAAGCCCACCACAATGCTCCGAGCCCTGGATACACCCGTGTTCAGGGAGAACTCACTAAATCTCCTTATTGCTGCTGACTGCAAGCCCTTTCCCAGCAGGAGCAGGGAAACTGGACATGGAAGTGACCAGTTCGTCTGCAAGGGGGAACAGACCTGACCTTGCAGAGCTTGGATTCTGTTTCCAAGCAAAACTGTATTTGTGGGGGTCAATGCACATCCCAACAGGCTCCTACACAAGTTCTGAGCTCCAGTGCTCACACACCTTCCCAAAACAGAGCTACTGAAATCCCTGCATGCCACTCCAGAGGCACCTCACAGAAGATTCCAAAGCCAGCCCAGCACTCCATGGGGTTGCACAGCTAAAAACACCAACGTAAATTACAGATGGATGTCAGCAACCCCAACAACATCAGAAAACGCCCAAAGCACCACTGGCATCTGCTCTTGAGCACCTGAACAGGCCATGTCCCACCTCAGCAGTGGTGGGAGATGGACAGGGGCATTCCCTAGATACCACGGAGTGAGGACTGGGAATTCCAAGGTTTCTCAGCAATTTAATGTGCACCTGAGGGTCCCCATGAGGTTTGCAATGATCATTTTTAAGCAGAACCCTCAGAGTTCTGCAGGCTGAACACTCCTCTGCTTGTGCCACAGGCAGAGCCAGCTGGATGATCCTGGCTGTGCCTTCCACCAGGCAAAAGCAGCCAGGTTTTAGGGGAAGGGTCTGGGAGAGGGGAAGCATGAGGGGTTGGAAGCACCCAGCACCTCTCACTGCTCTGCTGAGCTGCCCTCAGGCAGCACACACCAGCACATTCCAACTGATCTTTCCAGAAGGTGTTCCTGGACACTGTTATCCAAACACAGGAATGCTGTGTCATGTTTGCTTTTCCCAGGGGCAAGAGTCAGGGAGCAGCTGAGCCCTGGGGCAGCAGTGACGCCAGCAGCAGGACACGGGGCTGTCCCAGCCTGGCGTGGCTGGCAGCTCCACACCACGGCATGGAATGGCAGCAGCTCCAGCTCCAGCCAGGATGGGCTCCCTTTGCAGGGAGATCAGGGATCATCAGGCCCTGACCTATGGAACACGGATCCCAGCAAGCCCAGCTTTGCACAGAGGGAATCTCCCAGCCACACAACAAATGCCTTGTTCCACACCGATCCAAGAGGGTGTGAAAAACTTCATCCCTACATTTGCTCTCCCAGCAGCTCTGGGTGTCTGCTCAGATCCCTGGAGCAGGGGCATGGAGTGGGGACACCCAGAACTCCAGGTGTCTGCCCAGATCCCTGGAGCAGGGGCATGGAGTGGGGACACCCAGAACTCCAGGTGTCTGCCCAGATCCCTGGAGCAGGGGCATGGAGTGGGGACACCCAGAACTCCAGGTGTCTGCCCAGATCCCTGGAGCAGGGGCATGGAGTGGGGACACCACTGACCCACCTCTTGCGCTGCTCCAGCTCCCAGTCCAGGCGGGCCAGGGTCTGCTGGTGGGGCTCGGTCAGGGTGATGGCAGGGCGGCTGATTTCAGGGGGGGCCTCTTTGTAGAACTCCTCCAGGCTCACCAACTCGATCTCCTCGTGCTTGGACCTGCCAGGACACATGGATCAGACCAGGGAAAAGTGGGAAGTGCTCAGTGTGTCCCACAGGAGAGTGTCCCACTGGTGCTTCCTGCCCCAACTTCCCTCTGCTACTGAGCCACCAGCAGGGAGCTGAACCTGTTTTCTTCTCCACTGTCTGTGCCTAAAGGGGCTCCAGGAGAGCTGGAGAGGGACTTGAGATAAAGGATGGAGGGACAGGACACAGGGAATGGCTTCCCACTGCCAGAGGGCAGGGCTAGATGGGATATTGGGAAGGAATTGTTCCCTGGGAGGGTGGGGAGGCCCTGGCACAGGGTGCCCAGAGAAGCTGTGGCTGCCCCTGGATCCCTGGCAGTGCCCAAGGCCAGGCTGGACAGGGCTGGGAGCAGCCTGGGATAGTGGAAGGTGTCCCTGCCCATGGCAGGGGGGGCACTGGATGGGCTTTAAGGTCCTTCCCACCCAACCCATTCCATGATTGGAGCACCTGGAGCACCCGCTCTGCTCCTGCAGTGAACTCAGGGAACGTGGGAAGAGCTCCCAAAGACAGGAATCATCCCCCCATCCCAGACACACCACTGCTCCCTGGCCACACTCACTTGAACTCCAGGCACTTGGTGATCTCTTTCTGCAGGTGCATCACCTCATAGAGCAGGTTCTGGAGCTGCAGGTGATAGGCATCAACCTTCTGCTTTGCCTGAAACACAGACAGAGCAGGGATGGAGCAGGCAAGACACCCCGAAAGAGTCACCAACACCCCCTGTCACTACAGCAGCTTGGGACAGCGGGTTTTAGGGTATGCAACTATTTTTGGGGGGAAGAATGACATTTTTAAGGGCTAGGGGAACAAAGGATTGTGACATGAGACTGATCCTGCTCCTTCCAGCACATTTCAAAGCCAAGGCACAGGACAGGGCTCATTTGCTGGGGCACACAGAGTACTCTGAGAACTCTGGGTATGGAGCTTCCAGGCCAATCACCCACCCATTTATATACCTGCACAACATCAGACCCTTGAAACGGAGCTTTCTGACTCTCCATTATGCTCAAGACAGAAGTAGACACCCCTCCTTCATTATTCATCTAATTACAGCTCCCTGCACCCATCAGGAGTTTACCAGGATCGGAGTCTCCCAACAAACCCTCAGCTCAAACCCCACAGCCTGGCTGAGGTGTAACTCCTCACACCACGTACACAGAACAGGCAGGACCAGCCCCATCTCCCACTCCCCCCAAATCCCAAGCTGCATTCCTCACTTTCAACCCCTCCCGGGTACCTCGTGGGTCTGGTCCCTGCCCTTCTTCAGCCGGATGTGAGCCAGGCGGTTCAGCTTCTTCAGGGTCATGAAGTGGACACAGCTCTGGACGCGCCGCTCGTCGATCTCCGAGGCCTGAGGGGCAGGAGAGAGGGGTTGGAAGCAGGAGGGATGGCTGGCACCATCACTGCAGGGAATTCCTGGCACAAAAGGGGCTCCATGCTCTGCTACGGAGTCACGTTTATGTCACTGGGGCTTCCAAGGGAGCCTCCCGCTGCCAGATCCCAGGGCACTGCTGGGAATAACTGGGAGGGGGGTCCAGGCTCCTAAAGAATCGCTCCAGTCATTTTTCCCAGCAGTAAGAACAGAGGTGGTTCAGCCTGAAGCACCTGACATGTCCCAGGACCCTGGGACAAGGGAGGCTATTCTAATTCCAGAGCTCAATCTCTGTCCCAGCAGCCTGGGAAAGGGAAGCTGTTCCAATTCCAGAGCTCAATTCCTGCCCCAGCAGTCTGGGAAAGGGAAGCTGTTCCATTTCCAGAGCTCAATTCCTGCCCCAGCAGCCTGGGAAAGGGAAGCTGTTCCATTTCCAGAGCTCAATTCCTGCCCCAGGAGCCTGGGAAAAGGGAGGCTGCTCCATTCCCAGAGCTCAATTCCTGCCCCAGCAGCCTGGGAAAGGGAAGCTGTTCCATTTCCAGAGCTCAATTCCTGCCCCAGCAGCCTGGGAAAGGGAAGCTGTTCCATCTCCAGAGCTCAATTCCTGCCCCAGCAGCCTGGGAAAAGGGAGGCTGCTCCATTTCCCTGCCTCTGCCTGGGACACATCACAGCTCCTGCTGCCTTTCCTCTGGGATTAACTGGAAAACACCAAAGGACAGACACTTTACACCACACATGGAGGCCTCTTCTTACATTTTCCTTGATGCCCCGGCTCTTCAGCTCCTGGATCTCTGCCATGAGCCTCTGGAGCTCCTGGCAGGTCTCCCTGTAGAGCTCGTAGTCCTTGATGGGGTCGCGCAGATCCACCTCGCTCTCCTCGCTGTAGTACCTGACATCCTGCCAAGGCAAGAACACCTCCCGTGGCTCATCTCTCCCGCCTGCAGGGGGCTCTGAGGGACGAGCTGCGATTGCTGGCTCAGCCCATGAATCCCACAGGGAGAGGACTGAATTCCAACAATCCCACACTCACCAGTCACTGAAACACCTGGCAAGTTCAGGCTGTCTTTTATTGTTATAAATTTGAATCGACACCGTTGGGGTGTCCTGTGCAGGGCCAGGAGCTGGACTGGAGGATCCTTGTGGATCCCTTCCAGCTCGGGGTATTCCATGATCGACATGACCATAGAGGATAAATCAGGAAGGTGATTCCTCCTCCTCCTCCTCCTCCTCCTCCTCCTCCTCCACCCCGACCCCCACTCTGGCTGATCCTACACTATCCTGCTGCTCACGGGAGGGTTTGAAGGCACCATGCAAATCCCTGAGGGATCCTCCAGCCTTGTGCTCACTCTCCAGAGGAGCTCTTGTGTCTCCTGAAAGAGATGGAAGCAGGTTTAGGAATTCACAGCAGGAGTTTAAGAGGCACTGGAAGCTGGGGGAACTGGGTCTCACAATTCATGGAATCCCAGAATGGTTTGGGTGGGAAGGGACTTTAAAGCCCATCCAGTCCCACGGGCAGGGACACCTTCCACCGTCCCAGGCTGCTCCAAGCCCCGTCCAACCTGGCCTGGGACACTGCCAGGGATCCAGGGGCAGCCACAGCTTCTCTGGGCGTTGTTTTCCAGCAGGGAAAACCAGGCCAGCACAGAGGGGTGTGGGAGGGTCCCTGGGCAGGTCTGTACCTGGTCAGCGTCGCCCTTGCCCCGCTTGCCCTCGGATGGGACCCCGTCCGTGCGGATCACCTTGGGCTTCCTCTTCTTGCTGGACTCGGAGGACATGGTGCTGCCAGCCGGGCTGGGGAGGGGGCGCAGGGGGGGTCCGTGAGGGCCAAACCCGCCTGGACTGGGGCTATCCCGGGCTCCCCCCGCCAGCCCCGCCTGGGCTCTGCAGTGTCCCCTGCGCCTCCCTCCATCCCGTGCCTCCCAGCCCCCCCGGTCTCCCCCAAACCGGCTCTGAGCCTCACCAGCACTGCGGGCCCGGGGTCTCTGCTCCACCACAGCCCCCCCAGACCCTCCACTCCCCCTGGGCTCCCTTGGGACAGCGGGCTCGACCCCTCCAGGCCTCGGGAGCTCCACTGCCCGGAGCCTCCAGACTCCAACACACCGAGACTGCGGCTTCTGCATCACCAGCGCCCCTCAGACCCAACGATCAGGGACCTTTCACTCCCCCAGAGCCCCCCAGACCCACAGATCAGGGACCTTTCGCTCCTCCAGAGCCCCCCACACCCACAGATCAGGGACCCTTCGCTCCCCCAGAGCCCCCCACACCCACAGATCAGGGACC
>VZTE01002130.1:0-10337 GCA_013397775.1 Eulacestoma nigropectus
AGCTCGAAGAGAACATGAAAGCATACATTTCAGGATTGAAAACCTTCTGAAAAATCGAAAAAAGGTACTAATAGGAAAGGGCAGATACTGTACAATCAGTAGTGAGCAAGTGTGAAATCTGCTGCAAAAACTATCTTGATACAAGGAAAAGAGTTGTGTTAGGAGTAACAAAGGCAGGGGATCTTCCTGGAGATTACTGGCAAATAGATTTTGCTGAGTTACCACACAAAGAGGGATACAAGTACATATTGGTATTAGTCGACACCTTCAGCGGATGGCCTGAAGCTTACCCCTGTCGCACTAACACAGCCAAGAAGGTGGTGAAAATTTTGCTTAATCATCTAACACCAAGGTTTGGGGTTCCTTTGGGTATGTCCTTGAATGGGGGACCACATTTTGTTGCAACAGTGATTCAGGAAATTGTTCGGATTTTGGGAATTGTTTGGGATCTGCATACACCTTACAGACCCCAA
Organism: Eulacestoma nigropectus; assembly: GCA_013397775.1. Classification (NCBI taxonomy): domain Eukaryota; kingdom Metazoa; phylum Chordata; class Aves; order Passeriformes; genus Eulacestoma; species Eulacestoma nigropectus. The sequence continues at coordinate 474 of VZTE01002130.1, forward strand.
GCAAGCGGTAAAGTTGAATGTATGAATGGAACCCTTAAAGCACAAATTAGCAAAATTTGTCAAGAGACATCCATGACATGGGTTCAGGCCTTGCCTATAGTTTTACTGAGGATCCGCATACAACCGAGGTGGAGGGATAACATCGGTCCCTATGAAATATTGTATGGCAGGCCATATCAAATTCCGCATGTTCCAGGTGAAATTCATATGAAGGGGAAGCTTGATTTACAGAGATATCTTTAGGTTCCACTTTGCAGAAGCTCCAGAATTACATCGTGTTATCCAGACCCATAGGACTGGACAAACCCTTCCAGCCTGGAGACTGGGTCTATGTTAAGTGGTGGGACAGTGATCCTCTACAGGCCAAGTGGAGAGGATCATTCCAGATTTTGTTGACCACCCTCACCGCAGTCAAAGTCACTGGCAAAGGACCCTGGATTCACTACTCCAGAGTTAAGAAGGCTTCTGTTCCTGAAACAACTGAGAAAACAGAGACTGATAGAAAAGATGATGATGATTTTTTCCTGTGCTTGTAATCTACGCAGTTGGTAACCCTGACTCAGGTTTGGAACCAAAATTTGCATAGGATTCTAGTCCAAAGTGTATCCAAAGACATTCATTTGGATACAGAGTTAACAACTGGCATGTAAACCAAAATGGAAAGATCAGTGAAATTTGTTTATAATTTGAGAACCAACTCAGATCTTACATTAGATAGCATTCAAAGATAGCACACTGAACTCTGATTATATCTTCCACACCCTGATTTTATGGTTACCAAACTGGCCCTGGATTAAAGAATTGTTTATAGTAGTTGTAATTATAATTCTTGTATATATATATACTATTGTTAGATGTATACTGCTGTTAGATACATATTATTAGTAGATATTTAGAATATTTAGAATAGAGTCTCAGTAAGGTAGAGGCCTTGTCAAGCCTCTAAAGGGAGGGAATGATGCCTTAGGTTTTAACTTTTATATTTTTCAAATCCTGTACTGCCTAGTGTGTAACTCTGAAGCTTCTTGTGGCCTGTTAGCTACTTTTCTCTCATGCTAGTTAGACATAACAAGCCACTCTAGGTTTGCTCTCCAAGGACACCTAGATTGTCCCAGGCCCCAAAATACATAAACTAAGGCTTCTGAAGAGGAGGGCAAACTTGGGGTAGTTACATCATTAACTGGGGTTGTGATTGGAGAATTTCTCCTGGTATGCAAATGGACCAAACTTATAAAAGTGTGAAGAACTCATGACTTGGGGTCCATCTTGGGTGTAGCCTTTTGACTGTGCAAGGTGTACCTGTGAAGGCCCTTCAAATAAATACCTACTTTTATTCCCTTATTCCTCGTCTAGTCTCTGTTTTTAGGCAGCCACCCCAGGCATCACTACCTTCATTCTTTTTTTTCATCAGCGCTTCCAGAGAGATTCATCACAGATCTAAACACAGTTAGGCTGGCATCAAGATCTTTAATAAAGGGGAAAGTCAGGTACTGATTTACTCTTGGTGGGAAGGAAAAGGGAATATAATCCCTCCCTCAGATGACCTGGGTACAGCATCCTTCAGGGAGCAAGGCGTTCTGCAGGACTTGTAGTGGTGGTGGATACATTCCTTTCCCCTTTGGTTTTGTTTGCACACCCCTGAAGCTTCATTCCAACAGGCACAGTCTGCTGAGAACATCAGACTTCTGATAATGCAGCACAGAACTGCAGCACAGGTCCTTAAAGAGCAATTCTGCATCAGCACAAGATGGAATAGCTTTATATATCACAGGCGTTTGCCTGCACATTTAATTTTCATTTTTATCCACAGCATTAAAACAAGAAATGAGGCTGTTGAATGAACCAGGTGTAAAAGCAACTGAAAATGCTGGCAGAAAATGAAATGCTGAGGGTAGCTGCCTGTGCTTTGCTACAGCTGAATCAAAGTCTGAGTCTTCAAATGTTTGCCTTAGGCTAACATTTGCCTTAGGCTAAATGAACCTCAGGCTAAGCCAAGCTTGGATCCAATAGAGAAGTTCCTGGAAGCACCCATTTCACGTGCTGATTATAAAGCACTATTCCAAATGTGCTCATATTTACATAATTCAAAAATTGTCTTGTACATATACATGAAGGAGCTGTTTGTGTACTGTATATTAGTGATCAACCTTGCTGTTTCAATAATTTAATAGCACACTTCAGATGTCACATTTTAATATTCTTAATTAACCAAGTCACACACGTTTGCTCAATAATGAACAAATGCACCTGACTGTGCTGCATTTTATGCCGATGCTGTTAATAATTTTTCTGATTTTCTACCATACCTTTGTGATTTAGTCAAAGGTAATACGCAAGGATTCAGTGAGATATACTCAATTGCTCTTTATACTTTCCTGATAATGCTGTAGACGTCACTGAGCTGCAAAGAGTTGATAAAATTGCACACACTTTACTTATTGCTCCATTATTCTTTGCTAATTGAGCCACATAGTTTACTCAAGTGTTTACAAGCTTTGCTAATAGACTTGCATGCCAATTTTGTTCAATATGCTAGAGTAAAGAAAATGTTTACTGCCTGCTGAGCTGCAGGAATCATGATAGATAACAGTTCTGAAGTTGTCACCAGTCAATAAACACAGACAGCAGCATGAGCAGCTGATTTGAGGAGCTGATTGCTTTTGCAATGCTCATGGAAATGATCTGGATTAACCCATATAACTAAGGTGCAAAGTCAATGGAGGCCAGATGCTGAAGTACTCTGGGTTTCTCTGAAACACTGGGTACATGGACCATTAGGCAAGAACTTACTTTGCAGAAGGAGAAGTAAAACAGTAAGAAGCTTAATGAGAATCTCTGAGTTCAAACCCACTTTGTGGAACGTTCTCCTTAATCAAGGACCCTCAGAGCTCCAGACATCATCCATTGCCAGAGGTGAACAATTCCTCTGAGGATGCTATGTCATCTCAAGGAGGGAGACAAAAGTGTTCCCTGCACAAGGATGGCAACCTGGAACAGTGTATGGCTTATCCCATGACAGTGCTCTTGCCTTCCCCTCATTTTCACTTGCTTTGCTTTCATCTCACAAATACGGAAAACAGCCACTACCAGTTCTATGGAGATGCTTTTCCTCTCTGTGCTGGTCAAAATGTGTTTGGTGCAGTTCCTCTGAAGGAGGTTCTTGGAAAGTGGTGCCATTTCCCTTTACAATGGAAGGAGGACACAATCCCATGGCAAAACAGCAGCATTCAGTTAAAAAGAAATTATTGTGCTGTTAAAAAAAAATTTGTAATAATAATTTAAAAATTCTACCATTATAGGAGGGTGATTATTTTTTTCTCCTAGAAAACAACGGAAATCCACAGACTTCACAACTACAGCACTACAGCACTTAGGCAGAATCAGCCACCTGAGAATACAGCCCTGCCAGCCTCCATGCAGGGGGAATAAAAAATGCCAGTTATGAAGTTTAATTTCATTGTTAAAATGCACCAGTAAAAGAGGGATTATTGGAAAAGACAACATGCAAAGCTTAGAAGAGAGAATGTATATTCAGCAACTTTCTAAACTCTGCAAAATGCAAGAAAAGAAGCTGATGCAGAAGATGGTGTGACTAAATTCCAGTTCCAGTGTCTCAGGGCTCTCTTCTCGCTCCATTCCACACTACCCTCTTCTAGCAAGATTACTCTCTCATTCATTTTATACATGAAACTTTCATAATCAAAGTTTGTTCTGCAGCAAGGAGAGAATACAGAAAATTCAAGGGATATCTTGCAGATACCAGAGATAAGAGCATCTGCCTTGGTCAGCAAAATACAAGGGGATAAGTATTGAAAAGGACAATTCAGTCAATAAAAATTATAAAACCATTGTGTAGTACCAAAGAAGAGTTCAATGAGCCAAACACTGAACTGAAGTTCTCATGTTGGCTGGTGATAAAAATCTCCTCTGTCATATTAAAGACTCATCTGTCCCTGGGGAAAACTGAAAACAAAAAGGGGATTTAGTCACACTGACAGAGGGGACAGCCAGGGCCCAGGCAGGGACACACCAGCACAATAGACAACCCTCTGGTTATCTCATCTAGTCTAGAAGTAATTTCCGACAGTTAAAAACCTCATTGCAACCACTTTTCTCTACTTAAAACAACCTGGGACTAAAATCTGTTCTAAGCTGAGGAATACCATCAACTATACTGCTGAAATCCCTCTTTACAGGGATTTCTCCCATTCCCAGCACTGTGTTGACCCCCTTTACAGAAGTACCATATACCTGTACCTATCACACTGCAATGTGCAGTGGTACAAAATTATTGCACATCATCAATTGTGACCCAACATCCTCAGCTTTGTAGGCTGCTTGTGAGTGTCAGTGTGCTGTGTCCAACATCATGCACCTGCCTCTTCTATGTGAGTCCAGGGAGGAATTCCTGGTCTAGGTTATACAGTTGCACGATTCCCATTGCACTCAGAAGGTGTCAGATCTGCCTTCTCCAGTGTCCACGTGGATCATACAGTGTTCATGTGCCTGGGAAGAAGAGATCCCTTCATGTGTTCTGCCCTCTCTGCTCTGCAGGGCATCTGCTGGAAACTATGGCATGAACTTCCAATCCCCTGAGAGCCTCCCTGCTGAGTTTCTGGGAATTAGATCCTGTTCAGTCTCTGGTCTATTGAACCTGCACGTGTCAGAAATTAAACCCCTGAGTTTCCAAAAGCAAATCTAACATTACTCTCTTTAGCACAGCACTTCTGGAAATCAATCCTGTCATCAATTAGCCCTCAGTCCTCCCATTGGTTTAATTAGCACACGCTTAGTGGAACAACAGAAAAACCTCCCTGAATGTTGAAAGAAGGCTGCAAAAAAGGTCAGGATAGTGTTATTATGCATTGTATCCAGGCATCACTTTAATCCATCACAGGGCTTAGAAATGCATGCATCAGTGGCACATCTCCTGTGTTGGGAGATACAGTGTTGGAAATATTAATAATCCGAAGCACTGTAGCATGGGGTAATGACTATATCTGAACTTTAATGATGTGTCGTGCAGCACTGAGACATGAATAAGCCTGTCTTTCATATGAAACAAGTTGGAATTCTTTATAGTGGATAACAGGCAGACACTATAGACAGCTGAAATAAGTATATAAAAAATACAAAAATAAAGCTTTGAGTATTTTTCTCCCCTACTAAAAGAAAAAATATTTTTAAAAATTTTAAAACAATAGCTGAATTGATAATTTCCTGATGATAAATAGGGTTGTAACACACCCTGACCACAGCAACTTTACAGATATCATTTCATTTTCTGTGCCATGCCAAGCCTGCAGCCAGCTGGATGGTTAAGCAGGGTCCTTGTTGTTAACCACTCTATCAGTCAACAAAAGCATGTGCTTAATTTTAAGCTATTTAAGTAAGAAGCCATCAGCGTCTGTAAGTTTAATTACCTGCTTAGAAATCATTCTGCATCTAAACTAGCAAATAAGGCTGTGCAATTAAAACTACTCAAGATCTCGCTACATACTATTGTATTTTCTTTTCCTGCTGAAAACATGTTCATAGAAAAGAGGAGTTTGGTAAAGTATCACCAGAAGAGCTTACAAATTTCTTGATATTGCTGGGAAACGCACCATCATTCTATGCAGTAAAAGGTCTACTTAAGTTTAATTATCCCTTTTATTTAAAACAAAGTGATTTTAACTCAGTGTGAAAGATGTGTTCAATTTAGGGACACACTAAATCAGTCATTAACACTTCATCCTATCAGGACTGCTTACACGGTGTTTCAGATCCTATTAAAAAGAAAAAATAAGCTGAAATACCTTCACCATATCTTATTTCTGTCTTACCACGACTGTTGGAACCCTGAGTTCTGAGAATTTCATTCTTTCAGTTCTGACAAGCAATGATCCTCAATAGCACACTCCATTTGACCTGAGACCTTGGGAGAAGCTTCCCAAATTGTGTGGTAACACTGAGATTGTTGCTGTGTAGTTAACATTATGTCACTGGGTGGAATATGTAGAAATGTAGAAATTTAGGTTTATGGGATATAGTAATATATATATATATGTGTGTAACAATATGGAGGATTTGGGGTGTGAGTTTTTACTTCTTCTTTCTTCCTTCTTCTTCACAAATCTGGGTTTTCTGGTATTGGGTCAAAAATTCCACAGTGCGGATCATGAACAGTTAGTTATTGGATTATAAGAAAAAACAATTTAGTTAGCAATCCATAATTGGGTGATTTGGACGTTAAAAGTCCTTGGAAATTAGAACTCACGGCCATTTTCACCTTGTTAACTTAGAAGGCACACTCTGTGCAGCTGTATTATAGATGTGATGTAATAAACATCTAAGTCCGAAGATAAACTCCCTGTCTGCTGCATTTTAATTCGAACTCTGAGTAAAATGGACTCACGAAAGCAAGAAAATAAATGAAGAAGGAAAAGTAATATCTGGTGCCCCATGTGAGGAGTCAGAGTTTGAACCTCCCTGAAGAAAACAAGAGAAAAGAAGGAGAAGCAGCTTCGAGCTGGAAAAGGAAGAAGAATAATCCCCAGGGAAAGAAAAAGAAAAAGGAGCTCAGAAAACCCTACAAGCTGGTGAAAGGAACCAGGACTGATGCTGCCGGTCAGCCACGGAAAAGGGGAACTGAGGAAGACTTCTGACGACAAAGTCAGGTATGATTTATATGCTTCAGGGTTAATCTTAATTTCATAATGGGAAGTGTTATGTCAAAATCGCAGAGAGACGCATTTAATACGTTAGAAAATACGGTAAAAGAGCATCCTATAGCTGTCCCGAAAGACCAATTAAAAAACCTTGTATCTTGGATCAATCAGCAGTTTCCAAATTCTGATCCAAATTTGCTTTTTACACCGTATCTCTGGGACTCTATACATCTGAGATTATATAATGCTGCCTCCCGTGGAAATGGTCCTGCTGCAAGGCTTCTTCCCATTTGCAGAATTGTATATGAAGTAATAGCAAGCAAAAATCAAGTAGAACAGAAACCCGAGCAAATAGTAGTGCCTCATAGCAGCAAAAATCCCGTGCAGCCTATACGAGCCGAAAAGGAGGGGGAGGGGGCCCCGCCTCCCTCTCAGGCGGCGGCGGCGGCTGAAATTCAAACAAACCAGAAGGAATCTGTAATAGATCCCGAGCCAGTCGAGATGTGTGCCGGCGCAGCAGCCACGATAAAAGAGAAACAACCGACCTCTGAGGGTCTGCCACGACTCTCAGAGAAACGGCGGATTCCCTAAAAGTGGCAGAAGCTGCGGTTTTGGCAAATTTGGCAAATCTCGGGGGCTCAAGCGGAGGGAGCGCGAGTTTATCCCCAGCCGGTCCGCAATTCATTTGAATTTGATGGATCTGCTGCAATGAGATGGTTTCTGCTACAGTAGAGATATCCAGGCTGCAGACAGCAATGGCAAGTTAATTTCAGAGATGACTGCATTCTTGGGGTGTAATTTGGGAATATGAGACTCATTTCTACACGCACTGGGAGGTGGAAGAGAATTCACATCCCTCATTACATTACACCATGCCCATCCCCATGCTAAGTGATCTGACAAGTAAGGCAATCTGTCCTCGCCAAATGAACAGGGCCTTTCTCTTACTCATTTCCCCATCACTCACAACTTGAGAGAGAGGAAAAAGAGAGTCTTGAAAGTAAATTGGGTAGTTTATAAGACTTTGATAAAGACAGGACCTTGCCCAAAGATGCTTTTTATTCATGTAATGTTCAGGAGTCAATTTTACCCTCTTACTCAGGACTAGTTATAGATTAAATTGAATCAGTTTTTGATACCTTAGGAGCAAATTTTTCTTAAAATCTATGGCTCTTCAATATAGTTTCATTTTTCATAGTGTTTAATCTCTTTTGCTTAGCATGACCATATTATTTTTCCTTAAAATTGACAAGTTATATTGCTTCAGTACTTGTTCTACATTTGGGACTCAAATACATCTTGCAAAACCACTGGGAAAGAGGAACAAATGTGTTCCATCTTAATTCCTAGATTTCAGATTAAACATTTTATACCACACAGTCTAGTAAAATGTATGCATTTATTCATCAAACCTGGAATTTATACTGTAAACAGGATGTCTACATTTAAAAATTGCTGTCAGTACAAAGCTCTGAAAAATTACAATTTAGGATTTTTTTCCCACGTCAATAATCCCATCTCTCTCACTTATTAAAAAATAGCAAGAAAGAACATTTCCTGACTTCTCAAAGGAATAATTACTTTAGTGATGTCATCGGCAGTTGGCATGGAATAGACAAAAAAATTGAATTTCCTTGTTGTCCCCTGATCACTCCCATAGTAAATAATTCCTGCCCCAGCACTTGGATGCAGACATGGAGCCAGTCCTCACTGGCTGCTCTGCTAACACCAGTTAACCACCAAGTATTTCAATACAGAAGAACCATGTGTCAGGGCTCCAACTACACAATTTGTTTTAATCTAATCAGCTTTTAATAAATTGTTGTACAAAACTTTCTTATTTGTAGTAAGCAAGATATGTAGAAGTGATTATGTTCTCATTTTGCTTCTCTAATCAATCATAAGCTGATGACTTAGGCAAACAATCTAGTTCATAAAACAGTGTGTGATGAGTTTGTGAGGAGAACATCCATCAAAGTCAGGGATGGGTGATTTTTATTATTTGCTCCTGTTGGTGCACTTCCTCTTGCATTAAACTTTAAAGAAGTTAATGGCAAGACGGATTTTATTGTGCGTATCTCTTTCTCCTGTAGCCAGACATCACTGATGATGCAGTCAGATGAGAAGCAGAAGAAATCCAACAGTCCCCCAACAACATCCATTGGATTTGGATCTGAAATGCCCACATAGAGACCTTCCTGTGGCCAACCCCACCTCCCAGTGCTCCTAGTCTGTCCTCCTGCAGCTGCTGGTGGTGGCACAGCTGGGTCAGAGGACACCCACACTAGACCTGCTCAAGCGCTTTAAAGGGAATGCTTACTTCAATAATGGATAACAGAGAAAACCATCACTGTGAGCTGCAAAAATTCATTAAAATCCATTAACCAAGCCTCTGGGCTGTGCCCATCCATAAGCTTTGATACCTGATCCCATTTGTTGCCCTTAGGATGCTCTCAAGCACTTCAGGACTTCCCTTTGTGGTCCCTGGGGTGGCTTCCACTGCTGCTAAAGTGCTGTCCCCAGCCAAAAATCTTGTGAGTTGGCCTCTCAGGATGTTCTGGCTCAGTTACAGTAAAACAGTGTGTCATTATTCCCCTCATATATGCATAAACATCAATTATTAAAACTCAAAGGTAAATTGAGTTGGTTTTGCTGGGTTTTGCTTTGTTGTTCTGCAATAATATTTATGTCCTTTGCCAGCCTCAAATCATGAAAATGTCAGGGGATGTAAGACAGCGTGTGCCTGGCTTACTGAGAATCTAAAAATATAATACTCTAAATGCAGTGCCCTTTTGTCTTGGTTTGAAAGACAGGTGTCTGCTGAGGAAGGCAGGAGCCTCCCTTGGAATGGAAAATGCAACCCCCTTCCCTCCAAATGATTATAATTTTGAAATTAAGGGGCTTTCGGGCACAGATATGGGGAATACGAATAACAGCAGTTCTTTACTTTTATATATATATATATATGACAAGGCAAACAAACAACAATAATTGTGGCAGTAATAACAAACAGAACCAGGAACCCAGTGACCGCCTTCTCGGCTGTCAGGCTCTCTCCCCTTTGGTGCAGTGCCGGTCACAGCCAGCAGGGGCGCTGGCGGCTCCCGGGGAGCGGGGCGGGTGCGACGATTCCCCCCCGGCTGCAGGGGGCGCTCCGGAGCGAGCTCGGGGAGCACGCGGTAATGGCGGACGAGAAGCTCACCTCACAAACCCC
>VZTE01002130.1:10372-22437 GCA_013397775.1 Eulacestoma nigropectus
AAAATCCCGGGTGGTAGGCGAGATGTATCAAACTCCGGAGCTGCAGCGGGAGCCCCGGGAGGTCTCGGCAGACAGGGGGTGCGGAGCTACAGTGTAGCGAAGGCTCGGAGCAGTGGCAAAAGAAGGGCGGGGGCAGGGCAGTCATGGCCCAGCTCCCAGCAGGGCAGGGAAAAGCGGGCTTGGGATCCCGGGGTCCCCTGAGGCACGGGAGCAGATGCTGTAAAGGTCCCTTTTTTAGTGAGGTAGGCTGTTAGATAGAGCCCCCGTGCAACTGCTGCTCCAGGGAGCAAGCTCCACTCACGGTAGAAGGAAGGCAGCAGAAGGCAGAAAGCCTGTAGTAGTGGCGAATCCTCTCCACAATGACAGCAGCTCCTCTCCCCCTCGAATGCCAGCAGAACGAGACAGCTAGGGACCCCACCCAACCCCTTTTACCCAGTTCAAATCTCAAGACCTCTCTGCCCCACAGGAGAAAACCTCAGGTAAAAGAGGCTAGCCAGCTAAACTCCTCCCCCTGTGGCCAGGTCTTTTGTCTCTTTGGCAGCTTGTATGGGGAAAAATTCTTTGAGAGAAAAAGAAAACAAAAGAACTCCTAAAACCCCAACACCTTGTAAGGGCTAAATACATTTTTTAATTTTCACGATGACTTGCCACTCTAAACATCATATTTCTGCAGTTTATATTAAATCCATCCTCTCAATGTTTTGAAACAAGACTTAATACAGTCACAGTGGTGTTATAAATGAAATTAATGTTTTTAAGGAATTGTAATGGGTATGGGGGTTAAAAGATTAATAAGTTAGTTAAATGGGCTGGGTGTTGCGAAGTTGTATGGTTGTAATGTTTAGATGTGATCACTGGGGGGGTGGTGAATGGGGGAATATGCGGAGTCTTCTAGAAAGCTCTGTAGAGTAAAGTAATAACAGTGATGTCAACGCCTTAAAGAAGCTACTGGCCAAAGGATGGACCTATCATTCGACGCCCCTGAGAAGGACTGGACTAAGCACCAATAAGACTCTTAGAAATGAGCCATCAGAGGGAGGATTTAAACAGGACCAATCACGAACTGGCGGAGGGTATACAGACTGTCTCAGGGCTCAGCCCCAGGTTCTCCTGAGCAGCCTTGGATCTGGAGGAGCATTCAGAGTGTCACTATGTTATACTGTTACTCTGGCTTGTCAGGTGGAGGCTGGGCTACTCTTGGGTTCCCGTTCCCAGCTGCTCTTAAATAAACGAGTTGACTTTTCCTTTTTAAAAGTCCTAGCCTCGTTTATAACAGTGGCAACAGGCAATCTACTCCTATTTTCCTTTGTGTGCTTCTGTGCACCTGGGCTCCAAATATTGTTCCCAATTCATATTACAAATTTCTCTGCAGCCTGAGCGTGGGTCATCCTTGCTTGGTAACACCAAGTAGTTTAGCAGTGGCAGCAATAAAAAGGGAACTACAGAGAGATGCTGGAGAGGCAGCTGGTGGGACACCCAGCTCTTCTGTAAGCTGTGTAGAAAAATAGATAGGAAAATAGGATGTATTTTCAATTTTAGAAAATTTGATCTGGAAGTCATTAAGACACATCAAATCTATACGTTGACAGTGTCACTTTTGCTGTTGGTACACAATGTTCGTCTGCTGCAGGAGCTGCACAGGGCAGCACACACAGGGCATTCCCAGCCCAAGGAGATCGTAAGCAATAAGTTCATCAAAGAGTCTTTCAACCCCCCAACTTGCAGCACAAGAATAACAATAACCTGCCCCTTTTGCTCTCCTCTGGTCTCACACCAGTGAAATGTCAGCTGTAATATATCAGGAAACTATTTCCCCCCCTTTCTCTACTTGCTGTGTAGTCAATTGTAGGAGTTTAAAATTACCAATTCAGAACATTTCACTTTGTATTTGCATCAATCATTACCCAGCAAGCACAACAAGGAAGAGCACAGCCCTGAGACTCCAGAGTTGTCTGATGACTTAGAAAATTTCACATCTTTGCTGGAAAATAAAACAGGGAAAGGCATTTTCTGAACTGAAACCAAACTGCATACCCTGAAAGGGATGCTTGTAGTCAGATATTTGCATATGCTTATCTCTGCAAATATGAGGGCTTTAGAGTGAAAGTCAAACAAAACCCTGGTAATGTGGCTCTCATAAAGCTCTATGAGCATAGAAACATCTAAACCAGAATGCTCTAATTAATGCACAGTTGATAGAGGTGGGCCAGGAAGAACTAGTCTAGACCTTATTTTATTCCAAGCTGGTAGAATTCTATGCAAAACCATACATTTATGGTTCGATTTTTTTCACCTTGCTCATGCCAAGCAAGATACAACAGAAAACAATTACATACCACTCTTTATCTAAATGCAAAACTCAAAAAAATTACAAATAACTGGATATATTAAAGACATATCACTCTTTGCAAATATTTAGGCATCCTTTCACCACATGCCTACAAACACAAAGAATTAATCTCTGGCACAAAGTTTACAGCTTGTATTACACAACATTTTGCAGGAAAACTAAGGGTTTTTTCAGATTTTATTTAAAATGTACATATCACCAACAAAGCCACATGTTCATATTCAAGAGTGACATTTTAAGTTTGTGAGCATCCATAGATCCAGGCTAGCCTGTTTAAGTGCAAATAGGTCCAATAAATTTATATAAAGTGACCTTTGCAACTGATTTAGAACCTAGTTCAAAGGAAAACTAAGCACAAAACTGAACCTCTAGAAACAACACCAGCCACAACTGGTTTTTAAGATATTTTTTCATAACTCTTCTCAGCAACCTTTTATTTCACAGCAGCATTTTGACCAGCCTGCGGTACCCAAAACAAATTGTCAGCATTCGGGTGTCAATTAATTCAAAATGAATGAGCACTTCAGGAGACATTGATGTTGATGGAGAAACTTTGTTGAGCAAGCAAAGAGAAGAACCAGGAGGTGACACAGGGATAAATGCCACAGGGTGTCCCTGGCTAACAAGCCCCCTGCCAGGCAGCCAGGGATCCCTCACCTGGATCCTTCCCCAGGAAGAGCAGCAACAAGGAAACCCTCAAAGCTGTGATTGATAGGGCCAAAATAACTAAGCCTGTTTCAGTAGAGATCCCAACAAGGTTTGCTGGGTTGTTAACTTCCCATTTATTACTTTTCTCCTCTTTCTGCTACATTTGAGCACTGACTGAGCTTTGTTCCTCACAGGCCAGGGGCTGAGGTGATTTGGATTGCACAGGAATGGGAGGGGGAAGAGCTGTGCCAGCCAAGGGCTGTGTGGGCAGAGGGAAGGGAAGATGGTCAAGGGCTGGCCAGGGGAGCATATGTCAAAATATGTGCGTATCTGTCTGTCAAAAAAACCCAGGTCACTGCCAGAGAAGGTGCTGTCTCCCATTTAAACAGGATGGAAAGAGTCTATGTTTGCCATTCTAACCTAAGGACTTTCTTTTTCCTTTCCTTCAATGATTTTTTTTTATTTAGCCCAAAACCTCTGCGTATTCCAAATTATAACACCGAAATACCAAGAGTATAATACACTTTTTTCCTCAGCTGGTGACTTTTTTTTCAACAGGAAAAGGTGCTACTCCTGCATATAAATCACTTGCAGAGAACTTTGGGATCATCTCCAATGCACAGTGCACATTTAACAGCTTTGCAAAATTGAGACCTGTGGAAATAAAATGTAAAACTGTCATGGGAAGATTTAAACTGCTTAGAAAAGGTTTACAGCCTTCTGCAGACTGCTGATTATGAAGAGGGGGCAAGGATGCAGGTGCTAAAATATCACAAGCCAATGAAAACTTCCTGATCTTGACCTTAGACTACAATTTGACATCACAATTTCCCTTGTATTCTTGTATGAAAGAACAATGGATTGAAACCACCTGAAGTCTGACAGGGAAAGTGTTAATGCTTCTTTCTCAGTCTCTGTGGTAGAACAGGTCTCACTGGATACGTTTTGTATCAACTCAAGGTTAGTAAACAGGCTTCAGCAACAGCTCCACAATGACTTTAATCCAGGGAGACAGAGGATTTAATTGAACAAGTTGCTTTTTATTATGAGATGGTTCAGCACTAATAGTCCTTCAATACCACGGAAAGCTTGGAGGAAATGGGAAGCAGTGGGACTGGCTGCCCCAGGAGAGAGGCTGGGGAGTATCACACCTGGTCCTGGGGCTCACCTGTGTTTCATGCCTTAGTTCCCATATGCTCATTTGTTCCAGGAAAAAAACCCAACCAAATACAAACCCAGGCAGAATTCAGGCTCTTGTAGAGGACGACACAGGAGGGAGTTTTCACTGGAGCTGTAGTACTAGACAAGCCAACCCTGGTAGATGTGACTGCACTAAACCCCTCAGTGGGGCTGATTCTTTGAAGTTGCCACTCTTTGAACTGCAGATCCTGCTGCAGGGCCCAGTATAACCCACATGTCCTCTGTTGTTCTTTGGGTTTATACAGGAGTACTTTGGCTGCCATCCCAAGCCTGGATTATGAATATATTTTCATTTACTGTCATGTTCAATCAGTCAGTGTGTGCGTAATACATCCATCAAAAAAACCCAAAAATTCAACAAAAAACCACAAACAAGCATCTTGCTAATGGGATCATAAGTTTTCTGCAATTACAAAATGAAAATGAGGGAACATGGGAAATACTGAGCTGCCATTTAAAAGTCTCTGTGTAATTGTCATGAGGTGAGACAAGGATCTATAGCTCAGGGTTGGGACAAGCCACTGCAAATTTAACATCCTTCTAGAAGAGGAGGTGGTAAGTGAAGAGCTTATCCCTCAGGCCATGCTATGGCTAGGATTATCCACAGGAGGGGATCTGCCAGTGACAGGGAACAGCAGAGCCACATTCCGAGATCACCTGTCCAGGTGTCCCTTCCCACTATCAGGTTCTGGGGTGGAGAATGTCAGGGTGAAGAGCCCCAGCCCTGAGTGCCTGGAGTCTGCTCAGATAGCCTGTGGCACAAGAAAGACTCACACCAGTCTTCTAGAAACATTAAACATCCTTTTGATATTTTGGAGAAGCAGGATCACCTCTGCCAAGGAAGGAAAGGCTCAGAGAGGCATGCTAGGGAACAAGCAGAGAAAACACCTTAAATTATGCCCAGCCAGGGTTTCTTGTGTTGTGGCAGATGATGAACAGCTCTCCACCTGTATTTTCTACTGGGTCATTTCTATTTTTTCTTTGTCTTATTAAGCTTTTTCTCTTGCTGGACTATGGAATAATGCTGCACGTCCCGAGTGGCCTAGGTCTGCATACAAAATAACACGTTACTTGGAGCACAAAATACATGCACCTGATTTATTTTTACAGCAATGGACCAGGTCTTTACACTTCTCCACGCAGGACAGACTGGTAGCTCCAGGCTAGGAGGCTGTTCCTGTGTTTTAAACAAAACAATGTGAAAGCTCACCAGGCACAATGAAGTGAGGAGCAGCCTCGTTTTCATCCATCAAACTCTCCTCACAGAGTATTTTAAGCCAGACCCAGGCAGTTAAAAGGAACTGCCATCAGCAGGATTAAGGATTTTCCCAGGTCAGAGAACCTGCCCTGCTTAACAGAAAAAACACTTTTCTACTGTCAGAAATCAGGCTTTAAGAATCTGAGGTATCATCTGCAGCATTTGTGGCTCTGTACTTAACAAAGCTGCTAGATGAGCCCAGCATCCTTTACAGCAATGTGGAAGATCTGTCAGGTTTTGTTAAGGGCAAGAAAAGTGACATTTGTGCTTACACAGATTCTGTCCCCAGAATCAGAGCTGATGGGATGCAGCTTGTGGGCTCTCTGATTCTTGTTCCTTTTGTTCTTTCTCATTGGTATCTGACCTACTTTCTCATTATGGACATTTCTTCCTTCCCTGTTCTATAAAACTCCAGTGAAAACAGGGGAGCCTGCTGCCTAGACACTGGTAATCATGCAAGCTAATGCACTTCCCTTTCAGTCTGTGGAGTTATTCATGTCCTTGGCATACTGAATACAATTTATTACATGCAGCTAAAGTGTTTTTGGATGACAAAAGCACACGCTAAGCAGGGTGGTTTTCCTATCCGATTCTTTCCCTGCAGGAACAGAACACATTAGGCTAGCTGGGGGCTCTGGGCTCGTTTCTCAAGTGCTGTCTCTGCTCCTGCTCACATCATGCCCTGTCCCAGCTTTTCCAAGCCCTGACTCCCACGGCCGTAGGATGCTGCAGCTCTGCCACTCTCCTTTTCACCCTTTCCTTTTGTGTTACACAGGGACATGTGTCTGAGTGGCTCACCTGCAGGGCACAGGGACATCCCAGCCTGCTCTACCAGTTAACTCAGTGCCAGAGACAGGCTGGGCTGGTAAGCGGAACAAAGCCATGCAAGGAGCACTCCCACCCCAGGGGGACCTCAGCATCTCTACACTGCTAATTCTTTCTAAACCAACACTTCCGGAAGTTAGTGTAGGGAAGAACTTGGCCACACCTGTGTAATCCCAGACTAGTTGATAAATCCTGTTACATGCTGCCATGAAATATTTACCTAGACTTGGAGAATACAGTGGCACGAACTGGACAGGCTTTCTGGCTGCAGTCAGGCTCAAATGTTGCCAAGAAAGGTGCAGGAGGTTCTGCACTTCACAGGCACATGGTCACCAGGAGCTACAGAATGCACATCCCATCTTTCCTAATATCCAGTCAGACATAGATGAAAGGAAAGATTTATTAACCTAATTTCATTATTGTGTTTGTGAAACCTACTGGAAAAACATGTCACTGAAGTCAAGTGGATGAAAACAGTACTTGGTCTACTGCTTAAACGTTGCTGGATTATGGACAAATTTATGTTAATAGCTTGGACACATTTTTGGAATGTGATTCTTATTTTAGGTCAGTTTAATTTATCAAGCAACAAAGGAATCGTTTTCAGGTTTACCACGGTATTTACCACTGTCAGTTTAAGTTATGGCTGTGCTGCTTGTAAGGGAAAATAATTATTCCAATTGTGCTCTAAAACAAATAAAATGCTCTTTTCTATTGTGGTATCAAATGTTTTGCTGGCATAGGAACAAGAATCCAGGATGAAGATGTGAATTTGTATTCATATTTTCAAGAGGCAATATATTCACAGCCCAGAGAAATGCTCCTGGTTGTTTTCAATTCCCATTATTCCAAATTAGAGCGACATGGCCCAGCTTGCAAAAAAGCACCCTTTGTATTGTCTGACCAATGAGGTGAAATATGCAGTGGTGACTGGATTTATGTTCAGTGAAAACAAAACCCACCAAAATCTCAAATTTTCTTTCAAAGCTTCCAGCTGTTGGCACTGTCACTCAGGAATTTGCGAACAATGTGCAGACCTCTAGAAGAATATTGATAGCCCAGGAAGCACAAGTATTTAAAGAAGGGCTAAGTATGACCTATCAGCTCTTTTTAGTCTTTATGTCTTACCAGTTTTTATAGTTTGCATCACAATATTTGAGATTTCTCTCCTTTTTTTTCTTTTTGTCCTCTCATTTTCATTTGGTCTGAACAGGGTGAGGATCTTCTAATAGCAATGCCTTCAACAGCTCCTGACGATTCACTGAGCCCATTTGCCTGACTCTCAAGTTAGAAGAGTTTATTCTTCCTCTGCTCTGAGACAGACAGATTCCCTTTTTAAAGCTCAGACTTCTTTAAGGAAATGAAAAGAGAGAGTCTGAAAGTACTTGGCTGCTCCAAACTGCAAATCACTCAGGAAAACTCTGTCTTGGTCAATCGATTCATCTTAAACAAGGTGACTTGGAAGGAAGGAGAGTGAAAGAGAAGGTCTGAATTTAAGACTTAAATTTTTCCAGTAAAACAATCTATATTTGGCTCATTGTGTTGAGAGCTCTTTGCTTGAGGCAACACCAGTATTTCTGTACTTCTGAACTAATTTTATATACGTGTCTCCTCATTAATTAGTTTTGCCTTCAAGCTCCATTTAAAAATATAGGGCTAAAGAGAAGCAAAACTAACATCAGTATGTAATTTATTCTAATTTCTGCTTTTTGTTTAAATAGGACTGTAAAATTCTGACTGAAGAAAGAATTCCTTTAAAAAAATGGAACTAAGCTCCAAGCCATTTTTTAAATCAAAAGTTCTGTGGTCAAAAGAAAAAAAAAAAAAAAACAATCTAGTTGCAATTTTAAAACTCTTTCCTCTCACCACAAATCCATTCTCTGTAAGTCAACTGAGCAATAAAGCCAAAGCAATATTTAGTTACTGAGGAAATATGAGACCCTGCTCATAATGTTCCTCTCTGTCATTTTTTGGATAGCAAAGATTTCACACTTTTTTTACCCTTTCCTTTAACTGAAGAATGGCTGTCACACTTTCCTTCTTCCAGTTCACATTGTACTGATTTATTTTATTTTCCCTGTGCAACAGCAGAAACATATGATCACATTCCAGAATCCCAGAGCAGTCCCATTTCTCTTTTGGATTCTCTGTATTTGTATTCTACCCACAGCAGGAACCACACCAGAGTACACTGATACTCTGTGTCCTGCTTGCAGCTGGGATGGAATTTATTTTCTTCTCTGTAGCTGAGTTTTGGGTTTAGAATGAGAAAAACGTTGATAACACACTGATGTTGTAGTCATTGCTAAGGATCCTGTTCTCTGAGTCAAGGACTTTTCAGTCTCTCAGCTCTGACAGAGAGCAGGTGTTGAGGAAGCCATGAGAGAGCATGGCCAGGACAACTGACCCAAACTGGCCACAAGGATATTCCACACCCTGGAGCATCCCGTCCAGTATAGGAACTGGGGACAGTTGGCTGGGGAGCACTGGTCACTGCTGATGATAGGCTGGGCATCCCTGAGTAATTGTGTGGGGCATCCTTTGTCCTTCTTGGGTTGTATTCCTCTCTCTCTTTTCCCTATTATTATTATATTTTAAGGAGGAGCAGAATTTTTGTAATAGTTTCTTGGGAAATCTATCACTAAACTTCTCCCCACATTCAAAGATGGTTTGAGGGTTTTTTGCACCAGATTTCACTCAAACTGATGTGAACCAAAATTTGTCATTTGTACCTACACCACAGTAAAGTCACAGTCCCCAGCTACTGGATTGGGATCTCCTGATGGCAGGAGCAATACACATAAGCCATCCAGAAATTATCCTTCCCATATAGATTTTACACACTTTGCAAAGGAGGACAAGGGAGGACAAGGACAAGCAAGATAAGATTCAGCACCCTGATAGCTGCAAGATCAGCATCTCTGAAGAGAGCACACAGACTTGTAAAAAGCTGCAGTGACACTGTTTACATAAACAATGCCATTCCTAAACAGTTGTCTGAAGTAGTTCTGTGATTAGAGATTACTGAGGTTTCGTAATATACTTGACTTTATCTCCCTGGGTAAGAGACTGCAGTGGAGCCTGAAGCTGCTGTTTCACTGTGGGCAGAATAAAAAAAAAAATATAATCAGGCTGAAAAGAGATTAAAAGTTACATGCCTAATATTTTTTTCTTGGTTTCTTTATGTAAGTACTAAGTCATGTCAACTTTAAACACTGCTGCTGCCATCACAACAGTTGTGGGATCAGTAATGAGACTAGAAACCAGGGTTCTGGTCCTTTGTGAATACAAAACCCCAGCAGCCAAGGAGGAGATGGCTTTGACTGTGCAGGCTTATGTGGAACAAAATAAAAGAAGTATCTGATTTAGAGATTGCAGATCATGGACTGCACTGGAAGAACCACCAGAAGCCATTTCTAAAGCACATGAGGGCTGGCAGACAAACTTGCATTGCCTGGGGACATCCTGTGTATCTCATTTCACTGGGTAAAATCAAAACAAGGTGGGAATCTGACTGTCGGTGATTGAATCACAGACTTTGCCAGGTCCGATGAGGACTGTCCAGCCCTCATGTCCTCTGTGGCTCACCTACAGTTCTAGTCCCTGATGCAGGGCACCATTCATAGCGATTGCAACACGGACCCAGACCGGCAGGGAATCTGAATCCTTTATTCAAAGAAACAAGCTGGTTTTACACACTTCTGCAAGGCATAGTATTTCCTTACATGGCAATACTCACTACGTGACCTATCCCATGCTGCCACATCAGCAACACGCTTTCTGAATGTCCTTCTATAGGGTGATCACGCGCTGTTCACCCGTCTGTCAGCTTCCGGCAGCTCCTCTCTGTAGGGGTCTGCCGTGTGACACCTCCTCTCCCCAGGGTTCAGAGAGACAAGCCTCTCTGTGCTGCCATGTGCTCTTTTGTGCTGCCATGTGCTTCTTTGTCCCACAGCCTGTAACTCAACTCCATCCCATCTCTTCTCACAATTCCCTCTTTTTTGTTTTATACAAACAAGAATCACGAAACAAAACACTTCTAACATTAGAACGTTTGGTCCACTGCCCAAACTGAAAAAGTTCCGTTCCTCACAAAAGCAGTATCTTTCCTATGAACAGGGGGTTAGATGAAAACACTCAGTAACTGGTCCCATGTATGGAGACAGTGATTAAACAGATAAAACTTTGAGAAACAACATAAAGTTGTCTAAAACCTTTACCATCACCCAGAGTCTGCAATTGCTGGGGAGTCCCATTTCACAGCGAAGATTTGGAGAGTCTTTCCTGGGCGAGAGTTCCAAGTTTACCTGGAAAGAGGATCCAGCTTTTATAAGACCAAATCAGCAAGTCAAAGTGACGATTACACCATTTTAGGGCAGAAACAGCTGAGTCTGATGATATAATCTCCAGTCAGCCAGGGCTAGGGCTTGGCCAGAGCCTCAAGCCTTGACTGAGAGAGTTTCCCTGATATACCTACAAAATTGCCTAAAAACTTTATTAATATCAGTTAGGAACATGACTTCAGAAAAGTTTATCCTCCCCATGAGCTGATTATGAAGGTGGCGTATCCAAGGCTGGTCAGACCTTTCTTGCAGGTACCCATCTTGGACCGGAATCTGTGGAAATACAAGCACATCCTCGCCCTCAGGTTATCAACGGAAAGGGGCCTTCCCATTTTCTACTTCCAAGATCCCTAACAAGTACCTTAGCTTTTTCTAAGTGAGCCTGTGATTCACCAAAATGTGGATGGATGGGGGTCAGGTCATTCTGAATGCGATTCAAAAAATTAAGAAGATCTAAGGCTTTTGTGAAGGGTATACTCCATCTCTGCACCCCTCCTGTTTTGTTTCAACAACCGTAACACGAACATCTTTTAACCTCCCCAATTCAGGAAAATGTGTAACGTAACATACATGTCTCTTACTACGAACAGTAACTTTAGATTTCTCTAATGAAGTCATGCCAAAATTTACAGTTTAGTGAAAATATAAAGTTAGTTTTTAACAAAAGCAAAAAAAATGACTTAACAAAATCTGCCAATTTTCCTTCACAGAATGTATATAAATCCAGGCCTCAGACATTACAGTTACATTAACTCTCTAAGTGGTTTCAAAAGATAACACGCCTTGAGTCAGAAGTTGCTACAAGATGAGAGCTGTTCTTTCAGTTTCTTCAAGTAGGAAAAGAGTACTTCAAAAAAACGTATGTTAATTTCTGCTTGAAAGGCCAGCTTACAAATTATAATTATTACATTACCATCCCTAACAAAAAGCAATTAGAACAATGCGGGGTGTCACAAGGTGGTGTGGTAAAAAAGCAATCTTTGAGATAGGATCTAGGATTGTGGCAATATTCTGAATAACGAAAACAGAAGAGTTGCACAGACCAGCTGCAGGAACGACATGCCCAGCCTACAGCTGCTCCTGCACAAAGTGTTGCAAATGCTGCAGCACCCCCCGAGGAAGGGGCCACCCGTCCCCCCAGGTCTTTCCAACTCACAAGGTCTGCAGGAGACGGGAGCCCTGGCTGCAGCAGGAGCGGTGTGGGTCGGGGCTGCGCTGGGGCGGCTCGCAGGGATCAGCCGGCGCACAAGGCGGCAGCCGCGCTTCCCTGGGCAAATCCTGCTGTGTGCGGGGAGCAGGGATGCAGCGCTGCCCCTGCCAGTGCTGCTGGGGCTCCCTGGGTCACCTCCTCACTGCCCACACGCAGAGAGCAGCGCTTCCCCGACTGGACATGCTGTGTTAGCCGGCACGGCGTTCGTCGCTGTCCCCTGGCTGTGCCATG
>VZTE01002132.1:3710-21977 GCA_013397775.1 Eulacestoma nigropectus
TGTGAAAATTCACTCTCCTCAAGTTTTCACTGGTTAGGATTCTCAGCTCTGATATTAACACTTTCGATCATTACTTAGCTCATCTTGTTCTGACAAAAAATGGTACTTTAGACTAGATAAACGTAACTTGACTTCTCTTTCATCCTTTCTCCCATTTCCCTTTCGATTGACTACTCAAATGATTAAAAAAATCATAATCACTTCAATGGGAGAAGTTAACTTTGTTTCAGCCTTCTTTCTTTCCCTTTCTTTCATTTTCTTTTTTTAGAAACTTTTCCAAAGGTTTGGTGTTGCTCCTCATGAGAAAGAGATGCCCTTATAAAGTGCCTCTTCTCTTACCAGTTCAACAAAAATCTGGTTTAAGAAGAAAGCAAATGGGTCCATCATTGATCAGTGGCTTTCTTGTGTTCAGGATGTGAAGCCAGAAATAGCTCATCATTTTATAGAAATTTGAAAATCTGAAGATTGAGAAATTTTTTTTTTTTCTAAAAAAAGGTATGATGTACTTCTGCTCCCAGAAATAAGTTTTGATTTTTTTTTCCTCTCATATATAAGGAAGCCCACTCTCAGAAATTATTAGGACTCACACAACTACTCCTGACAATTTTACCAGCACAAGACAAGCAGGATCAGACCTTATGATTTATTCATAAGTTGCTATTGTGTTGGGTTTTCTTTCTAAAGTTAATTGGAATTAGAGTCTTTACTGATAGCAAAAGAAAAAAACCTAATTTATTTTAAGCTAGCTTCAAACTAAGTTTTTAATTAAATGACTGCTTTTTTTCTCACCACAATTTGCCATCTCAGGTAAGAAGCTGTGGGTACCCACATTAGAGATAATGAAGCATATTTTAAAAACAAATCTGACTATCATTTAAATTTTGCTTCAGACTTCTAGTCCAGACTCCAGGCTTCAGCATTCTGTACAGCCCTGAATGAAATCTCTAAATCTGAGTCTCCACCATCTCTTCTTTGTCAGAGACTGCTACAATCAGCTGAAGCTAAAAGTAATTATTACACATAAATGAACTGAAAGAAGTTGATTTTCCACAGGCTTTAATATCACAACATTGATTCGAGTATAAAAAATATTGCTTGTAGAGCTCTGCGTGGGAATTAAAAAAAAAAAAAAAACAGAAAATCACATTCTCACATCCAGCCAAATCTTTGCAATTCACACAGAACCTAAAATTACAGACACATATACTAGAAATATGTAAAAATTTAACTCACTCTTGTAAGTTGTGAAGGCCACCTCCTTTGAAGCATTTGGGGCTGTTCCATAGTAGTGGCTTTAAAATCCCTCCTCCCCCTAGTGAACTCTTAAATTAAAGCATCAAGCAGGTATTTAAACTATTTGTTATCAACTGTGCATGCTTGTTATTATTTTTTGCTTTCAGAAACTTCTGAAACAATAATCATCAATTAATTAAGATAGAATTTTGCTCTATCATACCCTGTGTGTACATGATCACTGCACAATATCTATAAGGCTTCCTGAAAAGAGACATCTCACTGGCACATGCAAGTAAAAGCTTGAGAGCTTTTACTCTAATAAAACAGAACTGTTGGCTTATTTTAGCTCAGTGGCCTCATTACTGAGCTATGAAATAACTGAATTAAAGGGAATTTAAATATACCATGATGCCCATGCATGTCTTTATTCATCTAGCCAGTCATATGAGTAATGATCAGGAGCCATTATTAGGAGTCTTCTCTCCAGATGAAGCAAACACTATTACTGGGTTTATATACAGCATAATTCCTCCACAGGTGAATGAATTAGCCATGGGAAAGTGCATGCCAGAGTGTGCATGTGTAAACATCTAGGTTGCTGGGTGGGAAGAGAGGACATGGAAAGGAAACTGTAGTTGGGAGTGGAGAACACTGAGTCCCGATTCCAAGGTGTAGAAAAGACAGATGCTTCCTATGGACCCTGTGGGGATGTTATTTCCTGCAAGGCCAAATGCCACTGGAAGTTGCTGGACAGAGATTAAGTTTCGAGCAACCTGCATGGTCACACTGGCTGTGAGGGATATATGTGTTCCCAAAGCATTTTATTTTGATCTGCCAGTTGATCAGAAACTTGCTGTGCTTAGAAAGCTTTTCTATCTTGTGTTCCTTTTGACACATTCTCCTTAAGAAAAATAGCAGACACATTCCTCTCATGGCTTTGGCTGAATTTAGGTCCTGTCACAAAGTATTTCACTTCTTTTCCAGGACATTATTTACCCTAATTTCAGATATACCTCTTCTGAGAGAGCCATAAATCATAGGTCCACATTTTCAGTCCTGAATACTTAAAAGCACACATCTTAAAATACATGCTGGTCACTGATTTGCCAAATTAGAGGTCTCCTGGAGATTTTCTAGTGTTCTGTTCCTTCTCTCTTACAGTCTACCTTTGCAACTGGAAAGCACAATTAAAGTACTATTGAAGATTAAATAAAAGTAATGTCAACAACATCTTCTATAAATGAATGAGAAATTGTTTCTGCTGCGTGCTCAGGCATTATAATGAACTGTAGGGAAGAAATGCTTCGCTCTTTAGATGAGCTTTGGGAGCACTGGAGTATCAGCTATTACGAACTGAATTTACCTTAAATTTATCTTAACCCATCCATGTAGTTTTGTATCATGAACGCTAAAACCCCTAGACCTTAAGGTGGAAAATGAGCACTTATCTTTCTCATTATCTGCCTATGTCTCTCTTTTCACAGGCAGACAGGACTGTTGTGAGACTTACAAGGGCCAGGGCATAGAGCAGGAAGAGTTCAAATCCCTCATCTTTCAAGTAGCTGAGAGATGACAGGTACTGCTGTTCAGCTAAGGGTGATGACTGCTACACCCCTCTCAGCAATTGCCAGACTTAGAGGAAACTCTAACATTTTAAAGCTGGACTATCAGAGGGATCTGTGGTTACACCCTACTCTTCAGAGGAGTATATTTTCAAATGCTCAGAAATTTGAAATTCTTTTGGCTTTTTAACATGGAGACTGCACACACCTGTTCTGGATAGGTGCTACCTAGGAAGAGCTCCTGTGCTTTTCTCCTTTTTTTACCCATGCAGAAAAAGACACAAATTACCACTAGACACTTTAACATTTAGGCTTGATCTGTAGTGAGACTACAGATTTTTGGCTGACCCCATTAGTAGTTGTACAACCCACAGGCAAAACTGTGCTCAGTCTGCATAATGTCAAGGAAATTAAGTTTAGTCAGGACTTTCTTGTGTTCTTAGTAAGTCCTGAGTACTTCAAAACTAAATCTTTAAGAGCAGACATAGACATAGGCATCTGATGCGTTTTCAGTTGGGTTGATGGGATGTAGGATACAGTTAGTTAAAGTGGTTTCTGCTTTATACATATTTTCACATGCTCATGTTCCCTGGTAGTATTTGTTTACAAAGAACCCAATCTTAATTATTAAGTTATTTGCTTTTTATTTCAGAACTATCCATGGCAGTAGCAATCTTCTTGAATCTATCATCACCCAAAGAAGGGAAGATACTTCATTTTTTTCTCTTATGAGAGCTAGAAAGATAAATACTGTCAAAAAAGAAAGTGTTCTCAAAATGAAATATTTACTAAGGAAAAAAAGGGAAGGACTCAGTAACAAGTCAGGTCTAAACAATCATATCATGATCAAACTCCAAGGGCCTAAATTTAGCTTTGCCAGTGTTGATCTGGACTGGTGAAAGGCTACTTTTTGAGGGGTCAGTGTTTAAAAAAATAAACATACTGGACCAAGCTTTGTTCATTACCAAGCTGTATACTCTAATTTTAAGCACTACCTTTGTCTTCTGTTTGAACAGTAGAACTAATGACATAGATACTATAAAATACTGGTTCTCTTATAAGTCTCATTAAATTAAAACCCTATATATGCTGGTTTTGCATATGTCCATTTTCTGTGGCACCTTTTTGAAGCAGTTGCTCGAATAGAGTTTTTCTGAGTAATCTTATTTTCAAGTTATTTTTCATGACTACTAAGTGCAGTTAGCAATACGAGCAAAAAACCTTGCCCCTGATTCTAAAAGAAGCTATAATTGAATTGAACCTTACACATGTTGATGCAGGTGCTTAAACAGGCTGGTATATTCCTGAGATTACCTTAATCTTGTATTCACTGTTTGAACATCAGTTGAGAGTATTTGCTTCTCCTCTGCTTGAAAGCATCTGCTGCTGCTGTTGCTGTAACCAAACACATTTTAATATGTTAACTTAAATGTTGTATGTGAGCACTCTAAAAATGTCTTTATTCCTGTGTCTCTAAATTTAGAATTTGATTTTTGCTAACAGTATTACTCCATAAAGAAATTTGATGTTTCAGTACTATGTAGGAAGATTTAATATCTAATTTAAACACTTGTTAGCATTTAGACAACTAGAAGCTTTTCTCTGAAACTGTGGCCTGCAAGAAAAAAAGGTGATAACTTGGTTCTGTAATAATTCTGAATGAGCCAAATAAAGATTTTTGTCTTGAATACACATAATTATAATATATAGGCATCACTGCAAAAGAGAAATTTTCATCCATCCGAATTTGAAACTAGTACTTTTAATCTTTCACTTTACCACAGCAAAAAAATGGATACAAAAAAAATTGCCATACCAATTTTTCTTTTTATTTAAAAATGTGTTTCAGATTTCCATTTTAGTATACATAGTGGCCCAAAATAGAAATGCTTTAAAAATGCCAGTAACATAACAACCTTGCATTGCGTTGCAGTTAAAAACTGAGACAAAATTGATAGGCATGGCTGCTGTTGCAATACATCTGCCCTGTTCAGCTTTACCTTCTGTTGTCCTGTTGAAAATCTAGTCCACAGTAAACACTTTTTAACTTGTGTGTGGTGTCAACCTTTAATAAATCATTCCATTTTCTTTAGGATTAGCAGGAAGTACATTCCATCCTGCACAATACAGATCAAATCTCAAATATTTGCATAAACCTGCTCCTTCTTGGGTTTGATTATGAGACCGCTCAGGTGGATATGAAAGATCAAGCCTTAAGAGAAATGGGAATAGTACATCATATGTAAGTTACTCTGTGAAGAAGATGACTGAAGACTTTTTCTCTGCTTACCAGCTCTTACAATGCCCTGTAAATCTTCTAAAAGACTAATGGATTCCCACAGGTAATAAGGAAAACTTCAGCTCTCTCTTTTCTGACAACAAAATATTATTATTTACTGAAACTTTTAAAAGCATGTTTTATCATGAGGTAACAAGAAAAAAACCCTCTCTTACACGAAGCAAGAAACCACAAGGAGTGGCTCTGCAAGGCTGCTTCTTCAAGCAATGGTTAATAACATTGATTAGCAGCAGCTGAAATAAATATTCTGCAGCTAAGGTGCAAGCAAATATGTAATCTTGTATCCTGAATCTGGAGAACTTTTTATATCAGCTGGAGACTATGTTAAAATACACTACCATTTTGGTATTGAATGCACTTCATCCAGTAAGTACTCAGGTATTCAGAAAAAATATGTCAATGAAAGCACTTTGCATACACACAGATATCACTCTTGGAGAAAATGCTTTGCATCCAGGAAAACAGCTGAATTAGCATATCTGCATGACAGAGAGACGTGACAGATTGCTTTCTATAAAGCAGTTGCACAGCTTGCTCTGGCAGCTCTTTGGTATGCTACAGAGGTATTGATCCAGGAACCACGTCACAATCAATCAGGCTCTCAGAGGACTGTGAAAGAATTGCAAATGCTTAAGTTAAGTAAGCACACAGTAAAAAGTTTTAGTGAAATAAAAAGTGACTGCTTTCAGCTGCAGATACTTACGTTTTACCTTAGCTTGCTTGAAAAAAAAGTGAGCTTAATAATGCTTTCAAAATACTGAGATCATAAACCTATGATAAAATTAAAGGTGCTGCTTTCTAGTAGTAATGTCAAACCACATCAAAGAAACAAGATGTGCCAAAACAAATCTCATAAACCATTTCTCATTTCTAAACTTTCTTCAGAATAATAAAACTCTTCTACATTGAAAATCAAGGTGTGAGACCATTGGCTACTGGTGCAGATCAGCAATAAATATGCATGTGTGTCTACTCCCGTATCTCTGTATTACTACTTGTTCTGTGGCCACCACCTTTGTTAGTACTGCAACTTCCTTTACACAAAGAACCCCATGCTGAGGTTGCTGTAACTCACTAGAAATTGCTGATATTTACTCTGCGTCTGCCTGGTGCCATCACTGCAGACTTACTGTTCCTTTCTCCTCTCCACCTCACATCCTCTCCTATCTTATTTTATTATGCCAAGAGCAGGCTTGGGCATATGCCTCATAACTCATAACTCCTGGATCCACATGGTATTTGGATACGAACAAGTGGACAAGTCAGTCTTTTATAAGTGCACATAAGTTTTTCTCTATTTTTCCCCCATTTTAAGTCTGATTTTTGTCAAGTGTGGGTGAGTAGAAGATCATAGGAAGACATTTTGCTATTTATCCTGTCCATTCGCATGTGCCGGCTCTATTACAACTTGTAATTCAGTTTTTAGTGAAAATTGGATATTTTTGTTTAATACCTTTAATCAAAGTCTTTCCTTTCAGATGCAAATGTATAAGAAAGCAAAGCTCTGCTCTAGGTGGGGTATATTCCAGATTGTAAGGAACTAAAATTCCAAGTGCTGTTTCTAGAAGACAGCTCTAAATCTAATCTATAGGCTACCCCATCTCAGAAGATTATGCAAGATCCTTTCCTGGACATTTTTAAAACTAGACACTGCCTGAAAATGCCCTGTTGTAAACTACTTTTAAAAGATCTCTAGAAAAAAACAGTCTAAGATTTGATTCACCCTAGTAGGTTTGTATCATCACCTAAGATTTCTCCATGCTTCCTCTCAAGGGCAGATCTGCTGATCAAGGTCTTCTCCAGTAGTATAAAATCATTCCAAAGACTTACCAGAAATAATGGGAACTAAAATTCGAAGCCTCAAACACTGCTGTGTGCAGCAGTAAACATTCATTAAATGTACATTAATAGAACAGCTTCAGTGAAGTATGATAGCATATATCCCCTAAACAGGTGTAAAATGAATAAAAGAAAAATGCTATTAACATGTGTTTGAGTGTTTAAAAGCATTCATTGGTCAAAATCATCATAACAGAATTACACTTGCCTTTGAATACATGATTGAATATAATCTAATGTGTGAGAATTGTTTGTTAAAATACTTGTCTAACTTGTTAAGTGTTGCATGCAGAGATATGTACACAACAATTCCACTGACAAGAACTGCACTCCTACATGCAATTTTTCTTTGAGGTCTTAACCTAGGTCTGGTTTAAATAACCACAGCATTTTACTCTCTGAAAACTAACACGCAGAACACATTTAAAGACATGCAGAACACATTTTAAGCAGCTGGAAATTTCAGACCCTGAGGGCTAGAAGGTTACTCAGATAAGAAATGAAAGTTTCCTTCATGCCTGTGAGGTGTTTTACTCAAATTTGGGTTTAGGTATGGGACTCCAAGGAGCTTTAGCCGGATCCCCAGCATTTACTGGTCAGAGCAGCTGTGCAAGCATGTTTATCCCAGTAAAAGCAGTGTTTATGTAATTGAAACTGCTGATGCTTAAAAGAGTGATAACGAAGAAGCTCTGCTGCGTAACGCAGCATCTGCAATAAATATCAGCCAGTTTTACTGGGGTGACAGAGCTGTTATCAACCAGAATAATGTTGCATTAACTGCACAGCCCAGGAAGAAAGAAACTATGTAGTAGCTCACTACTCGGACAGCTTCTGGAGTAGCTTTGGGAAACACAGAAGAGCTAGTCAGAAACGAGATAGAATCACTCAGGCTCTGGTCAAGAGAAATTAACTCAGTAATAGGAAAATGGCATTTAATGAGCCAGTATCACCTTCCTGCCTATCAGATCATTTGACCTTCTCTAACGACTTTGAGGTATAGCATGATGCATTAAGTTTCTTGAACGGAAATAATCCAGAAGACAAATCGGAATAAACCCATACTTTATTTGCTGAAGATATGGTTGGAAGGGGGGCAGCTGAATCACTGTGACCTTTAGTGAGGTCAATTTTTTCGCCTAGGTAGCTGTAACTAGATTACACAGAAAAGAATATCAAAAATCCCTGGAAAAAAATAAAAGGACCACCTGGCAATCTCAGGACACTGGAGAAGTATTATTGATTAAAAAACCAAAATAAAGCAAAATCCCAAAAAATGACACTAAAGAATTTAAATGTGCATACTGAGAGCAGAACTGTAATGGGGATCAATATTTTGGATGGTACAGGGATATGACATAGCATGTCACAACATCTATATCTCATTCAGCTAGAAAGTCTTGCTACATTTTTCCTTACAAGTGCAGCTTTTCATGTTTGAAATGCAGATTTGGTGCTCAGAACCACAGAAACATTGTTTGACCCTCTGTGTGAACTAGCAAGACAAACTAAGAAATGTTCAGTGAACCCAGGGTTAAAGAAAGTTTCAAATGGTGATCAAACTGTAGCACTTTTATGTATGTCCTGTTTATTAATGCTGCTAATGTTTTCTGTGATCCTGCTAACACCTAACAGAAAGATTTAGGATAAAGCTTTGCCTGCAGATGTTCAAAACTTGGTGCTTGCCTTTCCCTGAGAAAGCAGAAACGCTCAGCTTCAGCTCTTATTGTATGATTTTTCCCTGTGTCAGCTGACAGACCCATTTCCTTAAGCAACTTCCCTCCATGGGTCTTATCCCCATTTCTAAGATCTCGTATTTTTTGCTCTAAAAATACAGTTTTGCCTGCAAATGGCTGTGACTAACAGCTTTATTACAGGACTGAACAAAAAAGGAAAAAAAAAAGAAAACCCTGCAGATCGAACATGTTTGTACTAAGTCTTATCAGCCTTGCCCTCCGGGCCACTTCACACATTTACTCTGTGTCTGCAACAGAGGGAACTGCTCTTGGCAATGACCTGTTTGAATCTCTGGCATATCTGAAGCAGCATATGTGCAGCAGAGCATATCATGCCTCACTAATCTTTTTTTCCTAATCACAAATGGTTCCTTTCACTGCTTCAGTGCTTGTGAGCTCTCTCACAGGTACTCTCACTCACACACCCACACACCCACACACAAACACATGCACAGAGATATTAACAAATATAAACAAGCTTCTACAAACTTGAAAGCTATTTTCTGACTTGGAATTCACAAGTAAATACTGGACATCCTTTTCCCCTAGCAAGCTCTCAACACTTTTGGCACCTCTGCATCTCTGCTAAGTTAAGACCCTTTTGGGAGGGTTCTTCAAGATGATGTCCTCTGATCTCCCTGTTTTGGAGAGATGCACACCTCTACTGTGACAGTGGCACTGAGCATTTTACTTGTGCTCTATGGCAGTGCCTCAAATATTGAGCAAATATGCACACTCAAGAAACAAACAGAACCTAACAGCTTGGGTAACCACGAATTTGTTTGTAACAGGAAGATTTTAAAGCCATATATTATGTCTAAAATGTCCGTGGAATATGCACTTCTGCCTGGAAAATGTCTAGCGTGCTACTGGATTACAATTAAGGTCTAACCAAGACACCACAGAAATGCTGAGATGAATCTCAGTCTTACAACCAGAAGCTTCTCCAGTTTCATCTGGGGAAGATGGTCAGACGAGTAATTAATTGTGCTACCTTGTTATCTACAGTTCTGAATGAACTAATTTATTCCCTTCAAGTTTGCAGGGTAAGACTGAGGGCCAATGCAACTGATGAGTGTAACACTGATATTTACAAGACATTTAATTTATGTAGTACTTTACTTGAAGTATTCCATTACTTATTATTTGGAGTCTCTCACTCTTATACTTTGTACATGGAAAATTGTGGATACCGAAATGCTGCTAGCAGATGAATTTTCCAGCTTCTTGCATTAATTCTTTGAGAATGTTTCCTTTCTCACGCAAGATATGAAAACAGTAAGATAGTTTATGCAGACGATATTCACGTCTGGTGTTGCTAAGTTCTGTTTATGGTACACTGAGAAATGTTTTACCGTGGATGTGATAGAACCTAAACCAATCCCCCTAGGAGGTGTGTGAACATTGTCCAATCACTTCATGGAACTAGACTATATAAAAATGATTGTAAAATTAATAAATAATTTATTCTCTCACTGGATTTGTGTGTTGCTACATCTCTCCATTCCTGGCTCTACAGTGACAGAAAATAACACAAAATATTCAGTTTAGAACAAGAGTAGCAAAATATTTCAGGTCTTTTAATATAGTGCTGATGTTTGGATGCATCTCTGTGATCTAGCTGGAAAACCAAGTGGAAGACCTGATCTTTGACCTCACCCAGACTGCATCCCTGGAGGCAGACTGGGGCACCCTGCCTGAGGATATCTGACTGCACCCGTGTACACCCTGCAGTGCACTGTGCAATGTTCATTCCCTCACAGCCTCATGCCCTGCCAAGTCCTCTGGTGCCCCTCCATGCAGACATCCCTTCAAAACATGGTACATCTTCCTTTTATTTTCCTCACATCTGTTTGTGTACAGTACCCTAACCACAGTAACCAATAGTCTGAATTTCCATATCTTGCTGTTGATAAGGGAAGGATGAGACAAAGATGTTAGCTTGTCACCTATTCTTCAAGAAAAATGGAGCTGCTCTATTTACCCCAAATAAATTAGCATTTCTTCAAATCTGACAAGTGGGAATTAAGAATTGTATCCTTTTCATGCATCTGGCCAGAGTTTTAATTTTCCACTATTTAATTAGCAAGTATTTAACAGACATAGTCTTGAATTTCAAACTCCCCTTTGACAGCATTTTGGTCTGTGTTTGGCAGTATTTGTTTATGAAAGATTTAGCTCCACAGCGGAATTTTTATTTCTCATCTTGCAAGTTGCAGTGGCATAAACAGGAATGACATCTGGTATGAAATCCAGCTGTTATGTTTACAGAATCTAGAAATCAGTAAGATAGTCGTACACCAAAGAGGACAGAGATAACAAAACCATGCAGATGATACCACCACTTTAGCTGCGCCCAGCTGATCCCTCACTCCACCAACCTGCTGGCTGGCAGCTCAGTTCCAGCTTTGAGGGAGTCAGCTGACTCTCCAGGTTAGGAAAACCAGGACAGCTCATATTCAGGTTTTGTCTCTACTGACAGTATGGTTGTAGCTGACTCTGGGCACTCAGCTCTATTGACCCTGAGTCTGAAAACAGTTATCACAGGAGGTACAGATGTAGACCAGATACATAGTAGAAGGCAAGAGATCCCTTTGCCAATGGACGTTTTCTCCTTTCTCATGTGAATGTGTGCACCAGTTGGTTTGTGCCCATCTTTAATACATCATTGATAAGCAGATGTTATTTCTTCCCGCACGAGAATGTCAGACAGTGCCGGGACCGTCAGTGCTTGCCAGTGCAGATTTGCCAAGTGATCTGAGTCAAATTTTACATCTGCTTTTTATCAGTGCCCATGAAACTGTTAGATCTGTGGGGGAGGAAGGCAGATCACATACACACCTCCAGCAGCACTAAGTGTGATTGCATCTACAACCTAATAATATAGAAAACTGATAAGAAAAAGGAGCAAACTGTTGCGATGAATGATTGACATTTTGATGAATTTGGATTGTAACACAGGCTTCAAATGCATAAATACAGTAGTCAGGAGTTCTACAGCATCAAATAGAATATTAAAGCTGAAATTTAGGAACAGATACAAACTGCTTTAAATAAAACATACAAACCCCTACTCACATACTCTGATTTTTTATCTTGCTAGGCAAATACAATTTATTTAACTTATCTCTAGAAATTATGTATTGATCTTACAAAAAACCCTTACAGATTACTTGGAGGCTGATTTTAATGGTACTGTGTGCTCATCAGAGCTCAGACAATCACAATAAACAGTTTCTGTTAAGGAAAATAGAAAAGCTACAGGCAAAAGCTTTTTAAATTATTCTTTATGAATGGAGATCTTGTGTTTGAAAAAAAGACAGAAAATAAATGTTTTAAAAGATGGAAATAATACAACGTAGATTGAAGACAGACTAAAACTGGATAAAACAGAGCATGTACTTTCAGGGAAGAAGAAACACTGTAAATAACATTAATGATTTCTAAAACAGACTGGAAATTAGGTCTTCATTCAACACAGAGTTCTGGGGCTTTGGTACCTGCAGAGGCCTGGAAGAACCATGGCTTGAGAGAGCAGTCTTAGCCTCTCATCTAATAAATCTTGGAAACTTGGTGTGGCTGGGTTAGAAAAAAAACACCAAGAGCAGAAAATGAAATCCCAGTTCCTCAGATCCTTGTGACATGAGGAACCCGAGATACAACAGTACATGGTCTCACTTTCGCCAGGTGCTGAGTACGGCACTCACTCTGGCCAGCTGTCTGACTCTGGTGAGCCATGACATGGACTGGCAGTGGACAGGAGAGCTGTCAGAGACTGAAAATAGTTCATGCCTCAAACACTGATATAAAGTTATTCTCATTATAAAGAAGCTACAACCAAAGAACACTCCCTGAAGACTGGGACTTGAAACTGAGAGTCAAACTCCTGATTAGATAACGGGAAACCCATTGTTCAATCATTTCTGGCTGAGTTTGGGGTGGGGGAGAGACCACAGCTCACAGAAGCCAGATTTACACAGACTCCCCCCTAAACAAGGGGGGAGGAGGAGGTTTCGGGTGCTGGCATAACCTCTGGCCAGAGGCAATAAACCCCTATCCTCCCTTTTACACAAACCGGCCCAGCTGTGGAACCCTCAACCCCACAGGCCACATCCACGGGACATTCACGTGAGAGGCCCTGCACCACAGGACTGCACGTGATGCAACAGACCCCGAGTCTGCTGTAAGAGGCTGACCCCCCACCAGGGGAACATGCCTGGACACTGCTACCTGGCTTGAGGCTATATAAATCCATCAGATTCTATGCTTCTTGGGGGGGGGTTCCACCACCAAGAAGACCAGCTGGAGAGGATCAACAGAACAGCGTTGGGATCCACAGAGTGGTGATATTTTCCTTATTCCTTAGTCCCTGTCACCCTCTTTCTGTCCCTCCCACTTGATTTTCTACTTCTTTCTTTCTCTCTTTCTCTCTCTCTCTTATTTACCATCAAATAAAACCCTTACTATTGACTGGCATATGGTCTCGTTTGCACCTTAATTTGGGCAGAGGTATTTCTAAGAACCTTAATAATAATTGGATCTTAACAAGAATGATAGCAGAAACTGCTGGAAAGATACACCTCCATATCTCTAGGGGCTCCTCTCACTGGGGTCTGGCACTGACAGCTGGATGTGGAAGTCCTTGGCTGATGGTGCATGTGTGTGTGCACACGCGTGTGTGTTTTCCCTGACACAGCTGATCCCTTGCTTGGATCAGTTTAAGAGTTGAGCTTTGTGCTGTCACTTGTTCCATCATCCTTTCCTACCATCCCTGGTACTAATCAGACTAATGTCCTGACGTTTAGTACCCTACTCACTACCCCCAGAAATAATAAGACATTTTATCAGTATCCCCATAGATTCTGGAATCTCCAGGCCAGGATCTAATCTCTGGTATCTAAGTAGGCAGACACTGCAGTCTAGACATTCCTGCAAAATAATTACAGGGAAAAAATAGGTAGGTCTGGTGGCTATGTGTTTTGGATTAATAGTTTAAAATTGAATCCTATGTGCAAAGATACAGAAAATACACAAAAATATCAACCACTGCTTCAAATAATCGGTGTTTCGACTAAGAGTTGATAATATTTCTGCAGAGGTAAAGATGCACTAAAAGGTAACACTGTTTTGGCACAACATAGCACTATTTACGAGTTCCATTGTGCCATTAAGAGTTAAAATTTGCTATTAGTCTGTTCTGTTGAATAGCTACAACACATAGAATTGTGTAAAACATTAAACAACTGTAAATTCCACTCATCATTTCCACAGAAAATGCCTAGATGGCTTCCCTTTCTTCTGTTGTGTCAACAGCATGTCTCAGCTTGGAGTCATTTGCAAACTTGCTGAGGAATTTTCACATTTAAAAATATTTGAAAATTTACTGATGACTCGGTAGCAAACATATAGGAAATGAGTGCACGAGCAAACTCCTTTCAAATAGAAGTATATAATTCTACAGTACTATCCTCAGCGTTGTTTAACACTAATATTAGCAAGGTGGAGTCCCCCCCACTGCCATCCCCCACCTCCCCCACTGGCGCACCTGCATGGCTGCTTTAGCTACTCACTCTATCAGGGAAATCAGAAGAATCTGTGCATGACCTCTCTGCCTTGGTGCTGCTGAGTCTGGCCAGATCTAGGAAGTAGAAGATGTGATTTCATAGTTCCTTGGCAATCCTGCTGTCTCCTGGATGATGTCAGACTCTTTCATACCGGGTTTTGCCTCAGGGTTTCTGGTCCTGGGAGGTGAAGACCCTCCCCTCCTGGGGTATGTTTCCATCTCATCCCTTGTCACTCACGCTCCCCATTTCAGGGCAACGGTAAACAGAAAGATTGGTGCTGGTTCTCTGTGAGTATAAGCTTGTGCTTGTTTTTCCGTAGTAATTTTGATATAATTTGAACACATGGAAATTAGAATAGGTCCACAGGCAGATATTTACTGTCATAAATGACAGTTCCATATTTGGGTTCATTTGCCATATGTAACAGAAATATTACAGAGGAAACATGGTAGTTAAAAAAAAAAGATACAAAAATATAAATTTTATGTATCTTATACCAGATTATCTTTCTTTCCACCACTATCTATCTCACTCTACACACACACAGGGAATCTGGAAAACAGGACAAAGTCTATTTCAACATGTTGATGAAGCTAATATGTTGGTGTGCTTTCTCTAAAACAAATCTTATTTTTCTGTTAGAATGTAGAAATTTTCACATTTATAAAATTACGCATTTTTCTGTTGGATTGGCTCCATCAGAAGAGATGGAATGCAGAGAAATAAGTAAACTGAAAAACAGTTTTAATAATTTAAAGGGAAAAAATAAAAGCAAGCATGAAAGACATCAAGGATGTCGTCACATAATGGAAAATTATTAATTATGCAAAAGGTTAATTAGGTATTTTGGTGTTACATCTGAATAGTAGCAATAAGAATAAAAATAAGTAAGAGAAAGAAAGAAATGCAGCCATATGGGAATACTAAGCAATATATACTTAACTGGCCTTCTGTAGGACTGTTCCAACTGTAAGACTTCATGATGATCCCCAGGAAGGAATTTTATTTGTGCTTTTTTTGTATAAGTGTGCAGAAAGAGACAGAGAGAAACAGAACTTGTGCTGACTCCTCGTTCTTTATAAACCAAATTTATCACAATGTAGTTTAATTTCCTGTGTATCTGAGCCTTGATGGAGGAAGGTATCCCTGTTCAGAACACTACTTAAATATATGCCCATCCTCCCACTGATTGCAGTCCACCCTGACTAACAGCTAATATTTACCTCAAGATAAAGATCTTTATCTGATGAGACAGATGGAAGTATAGGATTAAATTTTTCCTAAATCAGAGCTAGAACTACAGAAACATAATTTAGGTTAGTACTCCAGAGTTCATCCAGTTGAATTCCCTGCTCAAAACAGGTCTCATTAAATCAAGGCTGTCCCACACTTACAGTATAAAGCAAGCAAGCATACAAAACAAACCTCCTAATATCTGGTCAGAATTTCTCATACTCCATCTTGTGTCAGCTGTCCTATTCCCATACATTTCTAAGAAGACTCTGCCTTTATCTTCTACTCTTATAAAAAAAAATTTTATAAAGCAATAGGTCTCAAATTAG
This sequence comes from Eulacestoma nigropectus, assembly GCA_013397775.1. Classification (NCBI taxonomy): domain Eukaryota; kingdom Metazoa; phylum Chordata; class Aves; order Passeriformes; genus Eulacestoma; species Eulacestoma nigropectus. The sequence continues at coordinate 19,506 of VZTE01002132.1, forward strand.
TTCTTATGTTAGTCCTATATTCCTGGATGAGAAAACAGGCACTCTAAAACTTGAAGGAGTTAAAAACTCTGTTTTACTTTGAGCAGCAAGTTACTTGTGGTAGAAGGAAATATATAAGATGGCGGTTCCTTAAAGTCCTTGTCTCTAGCAGGTGACATCATGGTTTAAAGCATGTTCTCACCCAAAGAGCTGAAACATGCTGGAGCTTGCAGTTGCTGTTCTGATAAAAAATTCTTCCTCTTGTTCTACCATTAATATAATTACTGCTTTCCATTAACCATTCTCTAACTAATGAAAATCTTAATGATTTCACAAAAACTAATATAGCATGAATTGCAAAGCAGCCCACACAATAATGGGAAATCTAATGCTTAACTTTAAAAGAATTTTTGCTTTTGTGGGTAATATGGAAAAAATTCTGCATGCACTATGCACACCTTCAGGATCAGAAATGCTGTTTCTTTGCAAGTCACGTTTACCAGCTTGCAACAGGAATGTCTGGAAGGAAAAAAGGATTGCAGCATAATAAAAATTAAGCTCATGTTTATTCCAGGACTATGCTGGAGGCAGTTTTGCCTGGTTTAGATAATATTAAAAATCTTGTGGTTCCTGGCTATTAAACTGATTCTTAAATGTGGCCTGTCAAGCTGCACTCCCTGCTGCCACTTTCTCAGAGGGCGCCACACTGTTCGTGTTCATGATTCTCCTTCTCCATCCAGTGTTTTTGTTTTGCATCTGAAAGTCAGTGTTGCTGTAGAAAACTGTCCAGCATGCGGTACATAGAGTTGATGGCTGAAATGTTATTTGTAGCCTCTAGGCATGATTTTTTCAAAGCAGTACTATAATTTGAAAGAAAAGGTTAATTGCTAATTACAGATTATTTAGTTTGTACTTGTACATGACAATAACTGTCAACACAAGCTAGAAAGGTCTATGACTGGTTCAAATACCAACAAATAGTGTTTTACTATAAATATTACCTGCAACTTCTGCATCCAAAAAAGGCAACGCAAACAGTCACCTATCCCTACAGATGAGTGTGATCTCTGCTTTAGAATGATCTACTGAAAATGCAAACACTTTCTGTAGGAGAAGAATCTGATACGTTCCTTTTCATTTTGGATCTCTATTCTATTTGGGCAAAGTTCATAAGACAGCAGTCTGTTGTTAGCTTTATTCCTCCTTCATAAGAGATCCATTTTAAGCTTCAAAGAATTCTCAGTCTTCCTGCACATTGTAGGCATTTTTTGTCTCTTCCTTCTACACTTGTATATACCAGCTCCTTTTCAAAACATATTCCATTATGCTTAGCTTTCAAAGCTGTAACATCTATTAATTGATTTCAGTTTTCCCCTCTACTTAAGTATAAAAATGCTAATAATTTTTCCCTTTATTGCAGCCTTAGAGAGTTCCTAGACCACTTGACTATTTACTTTCCCACCATAGTATATAATAAAATATCAAATGAAGTAATTCTTTAGGATCTTCATTATGTCAGAAGCTTCCAGCAGGTCTGATATTAAATCTCCTATTTTTTTTGTTTGTTTTCCAGTAGTAGGTCAACATTTCAGAGTCACTTTAATCAGTACATGATCTAACTGTGTAATTAACCCACTAGCTATATATTCTCCACAGATCAATGCTATGGAATATATTCCTAGATAGATGGTCCTGGAAAATAATGATTGGACCTCATAGAATGCATTATGTAAAGCGAGAGTATAGCATCTGAAAAAGCCAGTGTTTTGTGCTGTTGTCTATTCTATTGTGCCTCTGAAAAGAGTCCCTGGAGAATCATTTGAACTGTTCATTCAAGATGACAGTCTATATTGGAGGTGGAGGCTGGGATGCTCCTGTAAAGAAAACTACAGAGCAGCATATTGATCAGCTGATCTGTTACCTGGTAAGCAGCATCCATAGTGGGCCTGCTAATTAAAACATCTCCCCCATCCTTGCTTTTCTGTCTGAAATGAAGTCAAGATGGAAATTAGTTTAACAAGTCCACTTAGTTTTAAATGAGAAAAGTATAACGGTTTGTTTTACGTATCCCTCAGTAGGCTACCAATATTATCGTGGACTTGATTACTTCCCAGTATGGGCAGAGGCAGTGAGAGGCTAGAATAGAGTGGAGATGTAAAAAACCTCATCCGTATTCCTTCCATGGGTTCTTCCCTGAGAGACACTGAGGCTCAGTGCAGACTCTGCAGGAGGGAGCAGTTTCGAGAAGACTAGAACTATCTCACTTTCAGAGGGGCAGATGCCACTGAAATGGTGCCATGTGTCACTAACAGTAATTTCAACACTGTGAGAAGAAACAAAACAGTGAGATTCTGCAGTCTGCTGCATGGCTCAACTAGATAAAAAGAATAGCAGTGGAACACCTCAGATATGAGAAAGAAGTAGAAACTCTGTAGACACAATCTAGACATCCACGATGCAGACTAGGGGATCCCCTTGTTAGCGTAGAAACAC
>VZTE01002140.1:0-16147 GCA_013397775.1 Eulacestoma nigropectus
GTCCCGGCAGGCAGGGGGTGCGGTGTTACACTGTAGCGAAAAACCGGGAGCAGTGGCAGAGAAGCAGCGGGGTGGGGTAGCAGCAGTCTGGCTCCCGGATGCAGCCGGGAGAGGCTGCCTTGGAGCAGGCGGGGCTCGGGGGCCCGGTTTTCCCAAGCAGATGGTGAGGATCCCTTCCAGTGAGGTCGGGTGGTAATAAGGTCCCAGTGCAATGGCCGCTCTTATGAGCAGAGCCTCACTCCTTGTAGGAGAAGGCAGCAGGAGACAGAACCCCGGAGGGGTGGCAAATTCTCCCCACGGCAACCACAGCCCGTCTCCCCTGCGGTCCTGAGAGTGAGAGGGTGAGGAGCCGAGCGCAGCCCCTCACCCCCGGGCCAAATCTTAGGGTATCTCTGCCCCTCCAAGAGAAAGCCCCTCAGCTCCGAGAGTGCAGCTGCACCCTTCCCCCCGCCTTGGCCACTTCTTTTGTCTCCCTTAAGTACCGGTCGTTATTGTCTCTTAGTAACAAATGGGACAAATTTCCCTTCGAGAAAGAAAAAAAAAGAAAAAATCCTAAACTTCCAACAGGTAGGAATGGGCTTCTTAGCTGATTTAGATCATCTGAACCTCATTAAAGGCAGCAGGGGTGATGAAGCATTGGTAGTTTGCACTGACTTTAGCCAGGAACTTCAACTCAGAGGCTGGAAACTGAGAAGTATCAAATGTGGAAATGTCCTTTGGAGTTGCTATCAGCTGTGGACTCATGTTTATAGCACTGGTGGCTATAAGAAAGATCCATGAAAAGTGAGGTCTGTAGAGTTTCCAGGATAAGCTACATTAGACTGATGTGTTATCTTCATACAATATCCTGCTATAATCACAGAGAGTATGCTACATGACACTACCTGCTTTTGTAATTAACCATCCTGCCTATTAGAAATCAAATAAAATTAAATACACACCATATTCACAGTGGTAAGTAAAGGTAAAATGGTGGTAAGTAGAGGAAACATTTTTTTATCCTATGTTCTATTATCCAAAGCAGCCTAAAAGCGGATGAACATAAAATATGTGCATACACATATATATATTCATACATATGTAGATTCATATGTAATTGTCTTCAGCACCTTTCACATAAAAAGCATGGGGGAAAAGAAATAAATAAATCACATTTGAAGAAGGAATTGAAATGTTTTTTTTTTAAATTCCTGAGTGAAAAAACAGCTTATCTTAGCATCAGAGAGAACACATGCTGGGACCTACAAGCTTTCCATCCAACAGAGAATTGTCCCAGCAAAAGGCTTGTACTGAGCTCATCTTTATGTTAATCTCTGTGTTAACCCATCTATTCAAGCTGTCCTGCAAAACACATCCAGTCAAATACGAAGTCCAAAAATTGTTAAATTATTATAAAAATTCATCATTCAAAAGTTATTAGCCAGAGGAAGGTGCAGTCCTTGGTGCTGTACCTCTAAATCGTGCTTGGCTGCATCAGCCCAGGAAATCACATCACTTTCTTTTTTGAGTCTTTTTTTCTGTCCTACTTGAAATTCATCACAATGCTTGGAAGATAATTTAGTAATATATGGCCTGTGAAAGTAAATTTTTTGTTTTCTTTTCCATATGTATTTCTATGTTCTCTTAACTTTGCTAGAAGCTGTCATTACAGGTTGCTGTTATGTACACTAAGGCAAAACTTAAAATTTTCTAAAAGTTTTTTTTCCTCTTAGTTTTAGTATTTGGGTTTAGAATTTCTGTATGTTGTTTAAACAGCCCTCTATCATTTCTTGTATATGATTCTTATATTCTTAGCAATGGATTTTGCTTTCTTTTTAGAAATCATTTGTGTTCAGTCCATGTATTGCTCTATGTTTAAAGCTGCCAAGAACCAGATCTGAAAATTTACGTCCTGATAAATCCTGAGAACTTTCTTAGCTCAGCTGTCCCAGGAGTAACAACCTTCAATATTCTTTCTGCTTTATTCATTGCAATTTAGTGTGTTCCTGCTTCTTTGGGAATTTGGGTGGCAGTCCTAAATGTGCAGACAGGGGACTTTCCTGTTTAAAACAAATTTAAGACTGTGTCTGAATCTATGAATATTTCAGGAGAATTTGGACTGTGAAATACTGAAATGTGAATAATAATGCCCCAAAGAGATTTCACACTTCAAAATTTGCAAACTTTTTAATGTGATATATTGTGTGTGGGAAGACATAAGTGCATTTATCTGTAGAGGCTGGAAGCCAATGCAGGTATATCCATAGGAAAAAAGGGATCTGTGTGAGGGCAACGTGGGAGGTGGAGCAGGCTCTCAGCAGGCTCTTCTCACCACTTCCCTCTCTCTGAGCTGGGTAATGAGTTGGATATCACAGCAGAGGGCACAGGGCTGGTAGCAGAGATCAATGATCTAAAATGATGCAGTTGCCCGCTGTAGGGAAGGTGCTTTCCCTCCATGTGCAGCACAAAAAGCAATTACTGTCTGTGCTTTGGGCTCATTTAAAAACAAAGCAGAAGGCAGCAGATACTACTAAAAACCTGAAGCTTATTGAGCTCCAGGGGTGCTGAGCCCCCTGCCTCCCCAGACTGAGTTACCTTGACTGATCTGGATGTGGTGGTCCTGCAGCAGTTCAGAAATTGGGGACATGAGGCTGTTATTCACAAGCATTATGTACTCCAGATAAAATAACCTGAGAAAGAGAAAAATTGTGTGGTGGCTTTTTTAATAGAAGAAGAGATTTGTATTTATTCAAACAATACTAGTGTCAGAAAATAACATGTTAATGCACTTTGATGTCATCTAAATGTATATATAAATTCCAAGGATAGACTTACATGCTTAAAGTTAAGTATCCCTTCAAAGGACATGTTTGTATAAATTTCAGAGATGCAGTCACTGTGACACAGTAGGGAATCCACAGCTAAATCTTGCAGTGCCACGTTTTTCAGAATCCTTTTTTTCTCATTTTCTTTACCATCCTGGCTTATCCACTTCTTCCAGTTACCTCTGGCTCCAGGAATCACCACTGCTTGTGGGAGGGAGAGTATTTTTCCTGGAGACAGATGTATTGGCCCTTTCAGCCACCTCCATGGCCAGTGCCTCATTTCTAAATCATCAATGATGCACAATCGTCCTCTAATCCTCTAAACTTCTTTCACTCTAAAATTGTATCTGATGCAAACAGGCTAAGTCAGTTTGAACACCTACACAAACTTTTTTCATATCCTTCAGCACAGTAATCAAAATAAATTATTTCAGCACTCCTCTTAAGACAGTGTGCTTGCAAATCACTTTAATTTCGGTATAGAAAATAAAAGCTTTTATTTGGAGAAAGGATTGTTGGAATGAAATGTGCTCTCGATACATAATTTTTTTAGAACCCACACTAATTTTTGCTGTGATACCACTGCTTTTAAATCTGTGTCCAGGAAATGCTTCACCTTATGAACTCTTGGAAGAAAAAAACCAAAAAAGGCATCACACTTCTTTAATAAAAATTTTAAAAAGCTCTCTCATTTCACAGGAAAGGCTAAAAGGTTCACTGAGCCAGAAGGAGAAACCAAACACCAGCCTGACCATGGCCTAAATCACTCTTTCCAGGCCCAAAGGGCTCTCTTCAGGCCCAAAGTAGAAGTTCTAAAAGGAAGTCTGTCAGCTCATAGCACAACTAGCAAATATTATTACTGTTGATATTGCTGATACCTTCTGAGTGCAGGATTTGTAAATTTTTTAGGAAATTGTAAAAGACAAATTGCATTTTCTAAATGGCTGATAGTAGCTCGTAGTAGGACAACTCGTATAATAGGGAAAAGAGAGAGCATTTTATACCTTTTTACAATATTCAAAGTGTAAAAATGCTTTAAACTGGTCTTTCAGATTATATTCTCTGGAATAAAAGTAGATTTCTGGATGCCTGCTCAAACTGTGTAAATTCCACCCAAAGGAAGGGAATTTTCATGTTGTTTGTTCTTTCCTCTTCCTTAACACTTGAAGGAAAAAGTAACCACAGCGTAGAAGAACCCAACCTCCACAACAGTTGCATCTTAGGCATTAATGACTTCGTTTGGTTTTGCCCAGGGAAAGCAAGGAGATGCGTGCCAACCAGGCTAAAATATCCATGGAGAACAGCAAAGCCATAAGCCAAGACAAATCTATCAAAAACAAAGCTGAAAGAGAGAGGTGAGTATGACTTCCTGACAGGAGAAGAATGCTGTCAAAGGCTGACAGGGGAAGTCACGGATTAATTCTACTAAAATGCTTTTGTGTATGGAAACACGGTCTAAAGATTGTGCTGGTTATATTTTTAGATGGCCATTTTAGGAAAAAATGGTGATTTTCTCATATTTGTCTTTTTAATAACTCTGATGCCCTGATCATCTGTGACTGACTAGAGTAGGTCTAATCAGACTATTACATCTTAATTAGTGTACTTCAAGAGCATTATACTTTTCTGCTTTTTTAGTGAAATGAGGGCCTGACTGAGAAGGGAGTAAAAGCAGAATGTACACCATGATGTCTCATAAGCCTTTGGGGTTTTCCCTTCACTTTAGCCTTGCCGTCTGGCTCGTTGTTTCCTTTTTTACATCCCCTCCTTGGCACTGGGCTATTTTGGTCCCAAAGCCTGAACCTGTTCCTGTTGAACCAAGTCCCTTGAGTGCTGCACACTGCCAGCTCATCAGGAGGATGAGTTGTCAGAGCCCTTGGTAACTGTTTGCTTTGTTGTGTCAGACCTCACTAATGACTCCAAGATAAATCTGTTCCCAGATCTGAAAGCAGTTCTGGTTTGCAGGCTGATTCAACTTTTTGAACTATTTTTGTTCTCTTTCATGGCAGAAATGTTAGGAAGAGACACTTAAGTTATTTTATGTAACTATTAATTGTATACTTATATTTTTGCTTAAATAACAGCTTTAAGAAGCTTGCAGTGTTTGTAAGTGTAACTTTGCTTACGATCATCAGATGATTTTTTTCCATTACCACTCCTAAGACACACAGCATTTTTTATATTCCAAAACTGACAGCAGAGTGCAGCAAGGGATGCACAAATTAATGAAACAATTTTTTTTTTGACGTTTTGACCGCCATTCTTGAGTAAGGAAAAAACAAACTTTATTCACAACAGTCAAGTCTTCAATCATACCGCCAATTTACTTGGAAATCTCTAAGTGTAAGGTTGTGTAGCCAGAGGAGTGTACAATTTGCCATTAGTCCCATCTGGTACAGATAATCAGAAAACAAAAGACACCTTAGGAGTTTGTGATTCTCTCTATTGCAGCTTTTGGGTTTCTTTTTTTCCAATGAGTCTTCATGGAGAATGTTTGCATTTTTTCAGGCGAGTCAGAGAACTGAACAGCAGCAACACAAAAAAGTTCCTGGAAGAGAGAAAAAGGGTAACTATAACCTTGACAAGTCACTGAGCACTGTTTCTGCATAGTCTTCTTCATTCCTCTGTGTTGAGAATCCAGCTCTAGTAGATTTTTGTCTTTGCTTTGTTCCACATACTTGTAGAATAAAAGATCTGACATCTATACAAGAGGAAGCTATTTTGAATTAACAGAATTACTGTTCCTTCCTGTGTGTTTGCCAAGTCCATGTGTTATGTGCAATATATATAATATATATATTAATTATATCTGTTAATTAAAAAATAATTAATATTAAGCTTTTCTTAAGATTGGGTGGTTTATTAGGCCTCCTGTGATGTTTCATGCCATCTAAATGGGGCAAGACAGCTTGTATGTGTATATCTTTCAAGCAGGTTTTTATTTTACTTGTTAATAATGTGTTATATTCTCCCCCCCATTATTTTCTCTCAATTACAGCTGGCAATGAAGCAGTCGAAGGAAATGGATCAGTTGAAAAAAGTTCAACTTGAGCACTTAGAAGTCTTGGAGAAGCAGAATGAGCAGGTATCTTGTTTTAAAGGCTTAGGAGAAAAGCAAGCTAGAGAAAACAGTAACCAGAGTCAGGCTGAGTAGAATCCTTCTGAATGTAAGTCTTTACCAAAATGGGGACTTTTTTATGGTCACTCACCTACTTGGGAGTCAAAATGAAGAGGTGAGGTGACTTAAATAATGATGCATCACTAGATTTGTTTCATCTGAGCCTGTGGGAGCTGAACTGCTCAGCCAGAGTGCCCTTTCAGCTGTTCAACCACACTGATACTCATTAGCCAGAAATGGCAGTCATTAAGGACCCAGCATATCCATTTTAATTACTCCCCAAAAGTAACTCAAGCAAATCGGTTTCCCTCGTTTTGGAACTTATATTTCCAGTACTGATTGAAAAATTGGAGGTGAAATGTGCCCAGAGCATCTCTGAACTCTGAGAGACAGTGAGTTTGGACTGAATTCTAGAGATGTACAGTAGCATGGGGGGTTTTATCTGTACTAGTGCACCCTTTCCTAATTAAAATACCTTATTATTTTCTGCTAGTTTATAAGCCCTTTTTTTTTTTTTTAAATTGAAAAACTACTTGGCAAGGAAAGGAAAATTCTAATCTTATTTCTGGTGGAAGCAACACTGTGTTCTGAGTTCCCTTGCTGAAAGGTTGAGCCAGAAGAGCTGGAATAATTGCATGGACTTGCAGTACTGCACTTAAAAACGTAAACTGCAAGGGGAATATACCCAGCAGTTCAGTGAGGTGAGAGAGAAGGGGAGCGTTTAATACCCACGACTTTCCATTTAATACCCATTACTGTCACAGGTTATATACTCAATTCTGTGTTTGTTAAATGTTCAGAACTTAAACTCTCTGGAAGACGCCATAATACAAATTAAAGCCATCTTGCAGAGGGGTGGGGAAGGGAAAGAGTACAGGCAAGTTAAGTATTTCCACTGTCAGGAGAGAGTCCTACAGCCCCAAAAGCTGCAGCCTGGGTGACTCCCAGGGAGTGACAGCTCTGTAAGATCTCAGGTGGCTGCTACCACCCAGTCCCAGCCACCACGGCTCTGCTGATCACTCCACCTCCTCCTGGACGACAACCACGAGTCCCACTCTGATCCCTCACAGGGTTGCGGTAGATGCCGTCTCTAACGTCCAGCATGAATGGATCTGTCAGTCAGTCTGCTCCTGAGCAGTATCTGAAGGCAGGGAGGCAGGACCTGGAGGAGGAAATTGGGCTGTGGCAGATTTGTAGCATCACTGTGATAGCTGACAAAAAAATGATGGGCTTGATCCAGAGCTATGGTGTTATTAGTTCTTTCTTTTCATTGGCTTCAGAGAGCTTTGGATCCATTTTTTAAAAACATAAGGAGAGGAGAGAATGATTCTGGTTGTGCTTTTGACCATGATGTGATAACCACGTTCTGTATAAGGGAGCTGGGATAAGTGTGAGTCACTGAAGGGTCACCTCTATGAGCAATTAGATACTTCCTCACCTGGGCTTACAGCTCTGCAGCTGAGGGACGGCAACAGCCTACGTGAGCTTGCTCATTTGCCATTTAAGTCAGATAAATCATCAGTTATTAAATGGAATAAGCTCCTCCATGTGCTGGTTATCACTTCTGTGTGGGCATGTGGTGGCCTCTGCCACAGGGGTTGTCCTTAACAGCTTTTTAACTCACTCTAATTTGATCCATCAGAGCATGTATTTCCATACGTGCTGTTTGGACCATTTCCTTGTAGTCCCAAAAGAGCATCAGTGCAACCCCCAGCTGGCTCTGGTTTCACTGTTATATACATTGATGTATGAAAGTTGGATCCAGGTGCTATTTGTTTAATGAGAATTTCAAAAGACTTTTTTTTCCTGATCAAACAAGGCAAGAGAATTTTCATACATATATGCAATGGAGAAAAGTAGAATTATGGGTGGAAACAGCCTTCAGTACAAACTGTTATGAATTTAAATTTGTTTTGTTTTATATATGTTTTTCTTGCATTAATTTTTCAATCTCACTTCAGTTTTCATTCATTTAATTTGCTTCTTGTTGTATTACTCGATTTTGACATTTTTATTTTTGTACAAACAGCTTTTGAAATCCTGTCATGCAGTGTCTCAAACACAAGGTAGGATGGACGTATAATAAGCAAACTATTATTTCAGTGTGCTTTCCTTCTAAATTAAATCATTATCATTGGAGCCCTCCTTGTAAATACAACCATTGGGAAGTGCCATTGACATAGTGAGCACAGTGTTAATCTTGTTTGCACACAGATATTTGAGCCTGACACAATATTAACAGTATTTTGTGCTTTAGCATCTGAAATTCAGATGAATATGAACAGTGATGTGCAGAGGAAATATTTAGAGATTAACTTGTACATTAGCTGCTGTTACTGGAAGATCTGCTTAGCGTTCCAAACTGTGTCTGTGAGAATGTCTGTTGATCTAAGAAAAGTAGTTTAGTGTTAACACACATATGATTAACTGCTAATGCTGATAGTCAGACAAAGGGTATCCACATATCTTAGTATGGTAATAAAATAAGTAATTCCACTCTGAGAATAGTGAAATACAGAATAGATGGCTGGAAATAGCTTCCTAGTGTCTGTGGAAGAGCACTTTAAAATTCACTTCAAATTCCAACACGTTACAAGCTCTGGCAATTACACTTTATGATGTGGCTGTGCTGCTGTGGCTTCCTAAATAATCATTACTCCAAGGAATCTCTATTAACCCCTGTCTTGCCAAGGGAAAGAGCTGCACTGGGCTGGAACATCCCCTTGTACAGCACTGCCTGATCTGAATTACTCCCTTGAACTGGTAACATCTTGCACCACTGACAGCACCCACTGTAACAACATTTATTTATTGACACATAATAATGAAAAAAACTCTCATTAGGCTAGGGAAAAAAATATTTTTATTCTTCTTTTACTGTATGTGTTTCCTAGCCTGTCTGAGATCTCAGGAGAGCATCCTGAAAGCAGAGTCCCTTGGCTTCCCCTCACTCCATGGATCCACTGTAGGTTCCAGAGGCTTGTCCTGTTGTGCCGGTGTGTTCGCATCAGAATGCGCTGTTTGACCCAGCCTCAGGACGGCACAAACAAGATCCTGCTCCTCTGCTAGGTGCTAATGGGGTCTTTGAAGCCAGGTTCTCTAACAGAATTCCATACACAATACACTGGAACACAGAATATTTATAGGACACTCTGTGCCTGTAGTCAAGTCACAAGTCTGAAATGTGAAATGTCTGAGTCACTGAGAAACAACCACAGGGTTTTGTTTTATTTGAATGTTTCATTTCACACACAGGCAAAATCCAGCCAACATTTCAGAAGAGGTTGTTCATATTGATTTATTTATTATGTTTCCATATTTTCATGTTAAAATTATTTCTTCATTACTTTCAAGCTTTTAAGTCATTTAAATGGAGAATGTCGATTAATTTTTAATCATATTTATGACGGTTGCTTTGCTGTTATCATAATTACTTTTTTCCCCAAGAAGATGATGAGGATGATTAAGCAAGTGCAGGGCTAGATTTTTCAAGAAGGCAGGTATGTCACATCTGCATAAATCCACATTTACCTTGCAAAAGGAATAGAGGTGCACCCTCATTCCTTTAGACCTACATCTGCCCATTTTCACGTATGCAAATACGTATTTGCACATCCAGAATAGGTGACTCCTTAAGTAGCAGCTTGTATAGCAAAGTTCCCTGTCTAAGCAACTTTTACAACTTCGGGGGGAACATAGTTAATATAAATCAAGTCCCGTAGTCATTATTCCCTACATGATGGATATACAGCAATTACACCAAAGAAAATAGCAGATTGGATTTTCTCTTCCTAAAACTTGTCGTAATGCTCCTGAGTTTGATTGTATAGATTGGTTAGGTTGCCCTCTGGGTCAATTTATTCAGAGTCCTTGGGGAAGGATTTAAATAACTTCCCAGATTGAGAACCCTAGGGGAAAATGGAGATGCTGACTCTCAGTTCCTTAAAACTGCAGAGTTACACACCAAAACACGGTAACAGGAGGAGAGAGTGTGGCTGTGTGTGCATCAGAGAGAGAGGAAGGGACTTAAAAAAGTGCCCTCTGAGAGGGGATTCCCAGGCCAGTCACCATTTACACACAGAGCTTTAACTCTGCCTGCAGAGCCTGAGGCAGGCAGACTTTATAGTGAGGTCTGGCATGTATTCATTGCTGGATTCTGCATAATGCATTTGGATACAGTTTCAGGTGGATTCAAGGTGTGTAATCCCATGGAGCATATAGCACTATTCTAATCCTGAGGTGAAACTCACTCCCTCTGTAATTATATGGATCTCCAGATCAGACAAATTCTTTTTTAAAAAGATACTGTTTTTTAAAAACACTACTTAAAAAATCTTGCCTACTGCAAGGAAGATGTTACACTGATGGATTTTTATCATTCCTTGTCTTTATGAAAGAAACAAGTCCAGATCATAGATGAATTTCAGGCATTAACACATTTCAGTACTCTCCCAACAGCAGTAACAATACATTCCCAGACATTTCCTATCTGGAGAAACAGTAAATTGGCATCTGCCTAGCTTCTTCCCCAAAACTGGGGCTTCTGCATTTTACCGGACACTTCTTTAGAAAGTAACCCATGACTCCCAGAATAGAATAAAAACATATTTCCTAAGAATTTGTAGATACAAGGATTACATCCGATTTTGAAAACAAAGTGACATGGGGTGGGGGGACGAAGGGTGTAAAAATAATGTTGTTACCTATCTCTTCTGTGTGTTTTGCCTGTGTTTCACTCAGACACTCTCATGTGAAACGTGCTTCATTGAGAACAAAAGGTCTAATGCAACGCTTCATGCGGTTATTTTGGATTGCAGGCAAAGGAGATGCAGCAGATGGTGAAGCTGGAAGCAGAGATGGATCGCAGGCCAGCAACAGTGGTTTAAAGCCTCAACAAGCAAATTGAAGTTGGAGACCACAGCATCCTTAAAATGAGAGCAAAATTCAAAATAATATTGCTGAGGTTGAAGAGTGGGGTTTTGTTTTGGTTTGATTTTGGCAGGGGTTTGTTTTGGGTTTTTTTGTTCTTAATATATCAAGTGTAGCTATGGACCACCAAATCTTAATGTTTGCATTGTTCCTTTTTTAAAACTGGGCACTGAATTTCCTTTGTTGGATTTCCATAAGAATTTCCTTTGTTCAGAAAAAACCCGACCCAAAGATGAAGAGAGTTTTTTAAACCCTGTCCTGTTTTCCTTTCTGTATCTCACCAGGCACCTTGCCTGCATCAGAATCACACGATCAGAACCTTGAAACACAGGAGATACCTTTAACATCATCTCAGATGGCAACAAAGCTGTAGTTCAAGTCGTGTAATTTCCCATTTGTGTTCTCATGTGTGATGTGCTGTGCAGAAACCCCACGCTGCCAGACCCCGCCACGCCACGCCTCGTCAGATGCTCGGCACCTGATGTCCCTGAGCCCACTGAACTGGACCTTATGCCAAGTAATAATTAGGATAGTAAGGAGTTGTGTTCGGGTGATTTTAAATTATATTTCAAGTAGGTTTTTTTCAGACAGCAGGCAGTTTAAAGCTAACTGCGTATATTCAGAAGTACAACATGTACAAAGTCATCGGTCAAATTCATCAGCTGCAGCAGTAACTTGACAGGGTATTTCTGCAGCCTAATGATGTCATTCACAAGTGCCATATCAACTCTGTCATGTCTGAGAGGAGCCAGTATCCTGTAGCAGTCACTGCAGTGGATAACCTGAGGGAAATACAGTGTATTCGTGCCAAAACTGATCAGTGCTCTAAGGAATCGTATTAGGCACTTTAAGAAAAGTTTACATCCTACGTTGCTTGTATAGAAATTGCATTTTGATCCCGTTGCTACAGATCCCGGATACTACAGTTCATTGTAACTTAAAAGATTGTTTAAATGGCTTTTGGCAAAAAGTTTGTAACTGTGAAAATGTAAAAAGTATTTATACACTTGGGAAACACAACATTGTAGAAAATCACATACATGTTGCCACGTGATAATTAGTAAACAGAGATGCTAAGAGTATGTTTGCATGTGATACAAATGCTACTAAGGCTGTAATGCCTACTATATGACCACAGTCATGCTACTAGCTGGTAAATACTGAGTAAATGTATGGCACAGAATATTGTTTGATTAATTACAAAGACTTTTAGCATTACAAGGTCTCTATATATATGTGTGTATATTAATTACGTGGGCATTCTTGATACTTGTAGTAAAAGAGAAGTACATAACTAATTTAATTTTACACGGAAGTATTTATGCAGATTTTCAGAATTTCATATCAGGAATAACCTTTTTATGTCCATTAGATATAAAAACAATTTGCTAATGTGTTAATTTGCATGTTTCCAGAGCTTGCTGTAGTTATATTGCAAAACAATGCATGTAAGCATTCGGCTTGGAATTTGTCCATGCTGCCAATTCAAAAATGACTGCATGGAAAACTGGTAGTTTAGAACAAATCAGATTCCTGATTTCAATGTACTAAGCACCAATTACTTTGTTGTATATGCTTGTACAAACAAATTCTACATATTCCTATAAATGAAATAAATGAAGAGAGATAATTATGTTATTGTCAGTCCTGAGATGAAACTTTCAACTTCTCTAATAAAAACCTTAAAAATTCAAATCCTTTAGTTTTGACTGCAGTGAATTGTAGGGTGGTGGTGTTATGAATTGCAAATTTTTAGCAAGTTGTATTTCTTGTAAAAATGTGCATAGTGTAAATATATTTCTATCACAGCTTATTTAGTCAAAGGAGTCTTTTTTTTTTATTTTAAATAAGTGATAGAAGCACTGTGCAGCACTAGAGAACTGCCCCAGTGGAGTGTAGCAGCACAACCTGGAAATGCAGAAACCTGAGTGCAGTTTAGCAGCAACTGAGACAGAGGTCAGTGAATCTTAAGGTGTTTAAAGCAGGGTTCAAACAAACTTGTAATGTGTATTCAGAATTCCCATTCTGATGCCACAGCCTATGGAGGCATCTCCTGGTCCTTTATGATCCATAATGTTTTAAAAGACAAATTGTGTACTGGTAGCAGCTCCCCCTGCTCTCTAAGCCTGGCTCAAGTGCTGGATGGAGCTGGGAGTAAAAGTGTTTCCAGAGCATGCTGGACAGGACTTTTATTATGATTTTTCTTTTAATTAAAAATATCCTCCAAAGCACAGCTGGTGGAGACAGTGCCATGAGCTGGAATTTTATACTGTTGCCTACTGCAGTGGTTTTTAGCCTGTGAGGAAAACCAAATGACAGATCAGGTATGGAAGGAACTGGATGGTGAAGCATCTGAGGCTCACTTAGAGCCTGGCTGGAAAACCCTGCCCTACCTGTTAAAGAAACCACTGGGAATGGAGGGCTTGGGTTTAGCCCATGTCCCTCTCCAAGGAAGATCAAACCTGCCTAATTAATTCCTTGGTGAGCATCCCACCCGTCAGGGGAAAACGCAGGTTTTGGAAGGCTAGAAAATACTGTCCTGAGCCTCTGTCTGAGTCTGTGCTCCCTGCTCAGCCAGGAGCGAGACATCCATCAGTTCACAGAGAAAAATGGGCTTCTGTGAAACAGCCGAGTAGGAAACCTCAGCTCCCAGGCTCCGCTCCCCACATGGATACGTATTTCATCCACTGACAATTTAGCATAAAATGCACGCAGTAATTTGAAATTAAGTGATGAATTTTGTCAGCTAAGTGTTTTGAAATACTGTTTAAGTAGTATTTTATTCAAAAATTATTTGAAGTTTGGCCGCTAATGTAATGAGGTGAGAACTTCCATTGAGATGAAATAGGCTAATCAATTTGAACATTGATACTGAGTTAAAGCAGTTTAAAATGTCATTGCCTGCCTGGGTGATGGATTCTACTTTAGTGAAATTTCATCGAGGGAAGTAGCAGATTCTCCCTCTCTGAATCTCTTCAGATAAATTCAGCTCAGCTGTGCTGGGGAGGGTCATGACACCCTGGCCTCACAGGCAGCCTGCTATTCTTTCAGTAATTTGGGGGTTGGTCATTAACTTGACTGTTTCCGGGTGGGGGCCTATTTAACCCTTGCACCACCTGAGTGCAGTTAAACTGCATCACCAGAGACCCAAAATACCCCTCGGGGGCTGATTACCTTGTAGACTCCAGGTGCTGCCTGTGAAACCAGCTGCAAGTGGCAAACACAACCGGCTGGAAA
Source organism: Eulacestoma nigropectus (assembly GCA_013397775.1). Taxonomy (NCBI): domain Eukaryota; kingdom Metazoa; phylum Chordata; class Aves; order Passeriformes; genus Eulacestoma; species Eulacestoma nigropectus. The sequence continues at coordinate 14,089 of VZTE01002140.1, forward strand.
GCCGTATTCCCGCTGCATGTGCCAGCAGTGGTCTCAGTGCTGCAGCCCAGCTGTCACCGTGCTGTGTGCTCCCTTCGAGGAGGCTGGTAAGAGTTATGTCTGGTCGTTGGGGGTAGCAAGGGGGATTCAGCCTTCAGAGATACCCAGGCAGTCTCTGGAGCTGGGGGTAAGGGCAGATGGCAGGGCTGGTTCCAGGTGATCCTGTCTGGGCCTATAAACTGTCCCTGGTCACAGCTTTTCAGGGTGGCTGATGCTGCACTGGCTCCCTCAGGTGAGACCTTTCTGCTCTGTCCATGTTTTGGGGTTGTTTGGTGCTAGCAAGTCTTAGGCCTTTCCCTTTTTTCGCCACAGAGGGCAGGATGAACACGGCTCTGCAGGCTGGAAGTGGCAATTGTCACTGGAGCTGAAGGCTTTGTTGTGCTGTGCAGCTGGGGGAGCACAGTTCTGTGCTGTGGGGCAGCCTTGCCCCTGTCTCCAGCACAGCTGCTCTCTCCCAGCTGCTCCCTGGACTCTCCTGCACAGGCTGGATGCAGGGGCAGCTACTCAGGATCGTGTATTTTGGGGCTTAGAATCCACCTAGAAACCTCAAAAAGCCTGGAAATTACATAGCGGACTAGAGGAGGAAATAAAGGGTAGTTAAACACTGGGCTCATCAGTGAAGGACCTGAGGAAGCCAGGCACTAAAATCACCACAGAAATACAGCCTGTTACAGTCAAAGGTTGTATTTTATAGAAGACTGTATTTTTTTCCTTTATATAGTCCCCTGAAACTATTATCCATAGGTTAATCCTGTATCACAGCCGACACAGGTCTGACTCTATTTGCGGGTGTGCAGGAATGGCTTTTTATCATGAAACAGGAGAGAGAGGAAATGGTCAGAATATATTTAATATGTAGAGAAAGCAGAAAAGGAATTTCAACATTATAGTTACAAAAACCAATATTTTCCTTCAATATCAGCTTTTATTGTTTAAAAAAGCCATTTCCGAGCAAGAAAGCCCCTCTCTGTACGTGTGTGCCCACAGTCAAAACTCACCTTGCAGTATCTTGCTTTGCAAAACTCTGGACCGTTTCCTTCAGATGCCTTTTCCTGAACTAGAAATGTGAATTGGTAGTGAATCCACGTAATGCCATCACTCCAGATCGCTGCTGTCCCTTTGGCTTTTTACCAAAAAAAATCCATCCTCAGTGTAGGGCTCCTCATCCCCGCTGCTCCTGGGACTGGTGTCGCTGTAAATCGTAAACATTAGGATGTGCTCCTAGTCCCGGGGCGAGGGTAGCAGCGTGTTAAAGCTCCAAAAAAAGGTCCCGATGAGAGGCGGGAAGAAATATTTCAACGTCGAATCACCCGGAGCGAGGGAGCAGCGCGGGAGTCGGCCGCGCTCCCACCTCGCAGCCCGGCACGGAGCGGCAGCGCTGCCGGCGCTCCAGGCTGGGATTGCCCGCTCCTCCCGCAGCCCCGCTGCCGGCAGCCCGGGGGTCAGCGCCGCCCCTGCCCCGGGCTCAGAGCGAGGGAGGGAAGGCGCTGGGCTGAACAGGGAGTTGAGGGGCCCCGGGCAGGGCAGGGGGCGGGCAGCCCTCCCTGCCCAGGGAGGGGGTGCGCTCTGCTCTCACCCCACCTCGCAGCCCCCTCTCCGCTCAGCGCCGGGCCTCGCTGTCTCGCATCCTTGACCTGCCCAGGGACAAACCCCCGCGTGCCCCGGCTCAGCTGGCACCTGTCCGATCTCCTCCTGCCTGTCCCCCCCCCCCAAAAACGCCCCGCACAGGCACGGCCGGTGTTGTTTCTATTTTAATGCACCCTCTCGGGGCTGTTGGGTTTTATGTTACGGTGCGTGTTGTGGTTTGTCACGACGTCTTAGAGCTCATGTGTGTCGATGGCCGTTCATAGAAGGAGGCGGGATTGCTTCTGACCTTGCCACACAAAAATAGCTGCACGTTTCTTCCTAAATTAACACGCGGAGCAGCTGTTCGCCTTCACCGAAATTAGTAACGCTTCGTGAGCAGCCGGCGCTGGAATAGGTATCCCCTCCTCCATCCCCCCGGCCTCCGGCAGCGATG
>VZTE01002167.1:0-16543 GCA_013397775.1 Eulacestoma nigropectus
GAAGAAAACAACACGCACAGTGCCGTGGTTCCCTTGGTGCTGGGTCCGCAGGAAGATGCCCCCCGCCCCCACCCCCCCGGAGTCCCTTTTATAAACTTCAGGCAGATCAAAAAGTCTCTGATTTGATTGGCTCTTTTTCTCCGTCTCTGATTGGCTCTTATCAGTGGCTCATTCCTGGCCAATCGTTCATCCAGGGGCTCTTTTCATTGGTTCCTTGAGTCTCCAATCACGGGACGGGATGGTGTCATCCTCTTGAATGGCCAGCTTCTAGAGAGTTCTTCTGGTCAGTTCCCATGGGCCTCCCCTCACCAGCCCCATCCAGTGGTTACATATCAGAATTACACCCATACACCGCGCCTCACTTTCCTTATTTACCAACTGTGTTCTAACCCATTATATTAACTTTTTATTCTATAAATGTTAATAGCATGAACTTTGCCCACGATAGTCCCCCAGTTTATAACACTGATGTTCAGTTCGGTGCGAGCTGTGCAGGCTGGAAAAGGAGGCTATGCTGATCCCGCTGGGTCTGCGTGGGCTGCATGAGGGGAGAGGGGAGGGTCCCCTGGGCTGCATGAAGGGGGAGGGGAGGCCTGAATTTTCTCCAGAAGCCGAGCCAGATTAATTCAGCTATGGGGCAGTCCATGGGTAGTTTAGCTGCCCGCAGCTCTGAGGGAAGGGAGAGGGGTGAGGGGGGGCAGGCAGGAGCCCGGGCCAGGCCCAGGCCGGGCCCAGAGGCCCCCCGGAGGCTCAGAGGCCCCCCCACCTCCGTCCGGAGACTGGGAACAAGAGAGACTTGCCACCCTTGCACAGGGTTTAAATACGCAAAATTCACGAAAGTACATTGGCTTAAAAGCTTGTCAACTCAGTTTCAACCCATTACAATGACTTAACAAAATTTGCTAATTTTCTCTCACAGAATGTATATAAATCCAGGCGTTGGACATTAAAATTATATTAACATTAGTTCTCTGAGTGGTTTCAAAAGATAATAAGCCTTGAGCCAGAAGTTGCCGCAGGATGAGAGGGTTACAGTCTTTCATTCCAGTGGTAACCTTTTCCACATCAGGGAAGCAGCAAGGTGGGAGCTGTTCTTCCAGTTTCTGCGAGTAGGAAAAGAGTACTTTGAAAAAACATACCAGTTAATTTCCGCTTGAAAGGATAGCTTACAAATTATAATTATTACAGGAACATCCTTAACAAAAAGCAATTAGAACAATGAAGGGTGTGACAAGGTGGTGTGGTAAAAAAGCAATCTTTGAGATAGGGTCCAGGACTGTGGCAACATTCTGAATAACGAAAACAGCAGAGTTGCACGGACCAGCTGCAGGAATGATATGCCCAGCCTGCAGCTGCTCTCACACAAAGCGGTGCAAATGCTGCAGCCACCTCCAAGGAAGGGGCCACCCAATCCCCCAGGTCTTTCACAAGAGTCTGCAGGGGATGGGAGCCCTGGCTGCAGCAGGAGCTGCGCGGGTCGGGGCCACACTGGGGCGACTCACAGGGATCTGCCGGCGCACAAGGCGGCGGCCACGCTTGCCCAGGCAAATCCTGCTGTGTGCAGGAAGCAGGGACATGGCGCTGCCCCTGCCAGTGCTGCTGGGGCTCCCTGGGTCGCCTCCTCACTGCCCACATGCAGAGAGCAGCGCTTCCCCCACTGGACCTGCTGTGTAGCCGGCGCGGCGTTCGCTGCCATCCCCCGGCTGTGCCATGTGCTCGCTGGCGTGGCGCGGCTCTGCCATGTGCTCGCTGCCACGTGCTCATTGCCATGTGCTTGCCGGCACCCCGCGCTCGCTGCTGCCGCTACGGTGCCACACCCCCATGGTCCTGCGTGCCCTCCTCCCTGCTGCGTCTGCCACCGCCGCCACTGCGCTCTCGCAGAGGGCAAACGGAGAGGGAGCACGCTGCCAGGAAGGGCCCTCCCGGCTCCAGCCACTTGCCATGACACGGCTCCAGCTGATGCTGCATGGCGCGGGGCGGCGTGAGCTCTTCTACGATACCGTTTGGCTCCCCTCCAGGATCAAACGGGTTCAGGGGATGAGGGGCCATCTTCTGGTTCTCCTCCCACAGCCCTGACAGACTTACGGTCCTTCTCTGGCGGCGCAGAAGGGGTCGGCACGGCTGTCATGGTGGCACAAGCGTCTTTCTTTGTCCAGTCTCTGGGTGCCTTATGTGCCATGAGCGCCTCACACACAGTCCTCCATGGACACAAAAGCTTTGTCAGCGCTGCGTCGCCTTGTGCAACTCGGTCTCACAACGCATCCCCCAAAGCGTCCCATGTCCGAGGATCAAAAACATTGCTATTATATAAAGTTGGAATACAGTCTTTTGCCCAGAACAAGAGTCTGTTCAAATCTATAGACTCAATTTTCCTACCGTGTTTCTGTAAAATCTGTACCAATGTCTCTGTGATGTTCTGTTCCTGGGATACACCATCCCCCATCATTCTTGGCTGCTTACATTCCGTTCTGCAGAAAGGTTGATTGGTGCCACAAGCTTCCTTTCAGCTCCCGAGCTTTGTTTCAGCTCTCGAGCTTTGTTTCAGCCCCTCTGTAATGTTCAGCCGAACGTCGCTACCGGAACAACCACCAGTTGCCTATCAAGTCCCTGATGCAGGGCGCCATTCATAGCGACTGGGACACGGACCCAGACCAGCAGGGAATCTGAATCATTTATTCAGAGAAACAAGCTGGTTTTATTCACTTCTTCAAGGCACAGTATTTCCTTACATGGTAATTCTCACTACCCGACCTATCCCATCTTGCCACATCAGCAACACGCTTTCTGAATGTCCTTCTATGGGGTGATCACACGCCGGTCACCCGTCTGTCAGCTTCCAGCAGCTCCTCTCTGTAGGGCTCTGCCGTGTGACACCTCCTCCCCCCAGGGTCCAGCAGAGACAAGCCTCTCTGTGCCGCCATGTGCTCCTTTGTGCTGCCATGTGCTTCTTTGTCCCACAGCCTATAACCCAATTCTATCTTACCTCTCCCCACATTTCCTGGATAAAATTCTGTTTGTGTCACATCACCATAGTTGTGACAAATGTGAAAGAAGCCAGAAGTGAGAGATGGAGCTGCAGGACCTATGATCCCAGCACTGTAGTCTTCTGTGTGACAGTACAACCTCTGGTATTCACTGAACCAATCACAAATGCCACAGCATTCTCTGCAAGGCAGGTGTATCCTTCCACTTGTTAGGTAGTCAGAAATCTCCATGGGGCTGTCATGGAAAAGGGAAGGTGCTGTAGTTTCACCTCATTCAACAACCAAACCCCACACACCTACTCGCTCACTCCCCCACCAGCAGGATCAGAGGGAGAATCGCTCTGTAACGTCAAACATTCCACAGTTCTTCTTTCCTCCCCGCAGTAGATGTCATAAATTCTGGAATATCCCTTTGGTCAGTATGGGTCAGCTGTCCTAGCTGTGTCTCCTCCCAGCTTCCCATGCACCCCACCTTCCTCACCAGCTTGGCAGTACAAAAAGCAGAAAAGACCTTGGTTCTGTATAAGCCCTGCTCAGCAATAACTAAAATATCTCTATATTATCAACCCTGTGTGCAGCCCAAACCCAAAGCACAGGGCTTCAGCATATTGGAAAATGTTAATACAGCTTTAAAAGCTACTACTAAAAGAGCTAAAAGAGACTACTGAAAATAATAATATTTCTGACTGAGAACTACATGAAAGGCAACATGTCTCTGCTTGAAAGACTCACCAAGAGGGAATTCCTATCAAAATTTTCACGTATTTTTATTGTCTTCTCTTAAAAACCTTATAGTTTGCCTGAGAACATGGATTTTTTCAGTTTGAGTGTATCAGATTGCTGAGGGTATGCACTATACCCAGTCTGACAGCAGCAGAGCTTGCACAGTATTTATTTACGATGTATTGGCACATCTCTTTGCTGCTTGTGTCAGTGATGTTTCTGGCTTTACTTCACAGGCAGGACAGGTACATTTAGAGTTTTAGAGAGAGTGTGTCTGACCACCAGCTGACAGCACAGTGAAACAGCTAACCCTGAAGGTATAATGTTTGCTTCAAAACAAAATAAATGAGAACTGAACTCAAATATTTGAAAACAAGAGGGAAGCTGAAGGGGACACTGTAGGAGTGGCTGTGTTAAATTGAACATTAATGTAGCTGAAAATACCTTCAGTCTGTTCTGGAAGATAGTCTGCTTTCCAAGATAGTCTGATTCCTTCTTACATCGTAGCCTAGAGGGTGATTTATCCTAGTGATGCTGGATGATTTTTTGCCTTTTTTATATATTCTCTGTATTCTTTGCACATATGTTTGGAGTGCTGTAGCCCATTATTGCATTCATAGGTAGTTTTCCCAGTACTTTTCCCTGCCCTGATAGGCAGAAAGACAAAACATATTGCAAAGCCCCTATCCTATTTTGCTTTTCCCTGGGAACCAAGGCCAGAAAACAGCTCTTTGAGACACATTTTCATAAACAAAGTACAGCTAGTACCAAGGAGGAGACTCCAGAAAAGGGTTGAACCGGAAAGGGGAATTACTTCATCACCTGTGCTCCTAAATGATGATTTTTGTCAATTATGCTAATTCGCTAAACTTATAAAAACTCTATTCATTCTGTGTGGTTCAGGCTTTTGTGGACATTTTTTCCATAACTGCCTCTGGAGACTTCCAATAAAGATCCACCTATATATTGCCTCCTATACAAATATTATCTTGAAAGTGTGTGTTGTTTCATTTATAGGTTCTTAAGACATCACCAGGATAGGGGACAAAGCATCTGAGGCAACGTGGAGTGAATTGTCACAGATGCAGAAAAATTGGCAGTGGTCTAAACCAGCTTGAGGAGATTGTTCCAGCTTCTGATGTCTCCACAAAACTGTTAGCCTAAAATTACACTGAAAATCATATCAAGACTCTGTGCAGAAAGTGGCAATGATAATTCATCTGCAGTTGCAAGTTTTTGGAAGCCATACCTGTGCAAGGTTTGCAGGCTCTTCTGGCTGAATGTTTCTGCAAAGAGGACGTAAGCTCACTTTGAGAAGAATCTACTCTTTTATATATATATAAAATTACTGGTAAGTGATGTTCTTTGCTATTTCCTGAGACCTTATGCACTGGATACAAAGCCAGGTGACTGCTTGGCCTGATAGGAAATAAAACATTTTAAACCTGTGTTTCATCAGTTGTCAGAAGATACAGCTGGAATTCACATCCCTTAGACCTTTTCACACTAAATAGACTATGAGGAGCCTTAAATACCTACTATTAGGTGCTAAAAAGCATCCCCATTAGTCATTCAGTGCCTATCTGTTTCTGATGCATATTAAAGTGGTAACAACCTTTATTTCTTCTGTCTATATAATTCCCCAGAAAGTTATACTACCTTTGAGAAAATGACAGAGGCTAGCAAATGACTCCTGTCTCTCTGCTTTGTCTTTTGATTGAGATTTTCCTCAAACTGAGATGAACCAAATTACTAGGTTGAAGGGCTCTAAAGTGTTTTTGTTCTGCATGAGAACTATTAAGTTATCTTCTTGCAGCAAGGACTCCACAGGAGTACATGCTCTCCACCTAAGAACAAAGCTTGTTTTCCTGGATGATCCTGTAAGTGTACTTTATCGTGGACACTTCTGAACGAAGGGAAAATCTCCTATTCTGACATCCACTGGCTACTTTGGCCAAGAGGAACTCTTCACACCTGCTAGAAGTACATTCCTTTGTTATTTCAGACTCACATTTCTGAAAAGAAACTGACAGAGAAACTGTAGGTCTGAGAGTTAACTGAAGGCAGTCTGCAATTACAAAAAAGCTGAAAATAGGTATGTCATCCAACAGCCCTTGCTATCCGAAAGAGAATGTTCACTCTTAGTTTATCTCTTTCACGTACACACACACACGCGCACATGCATACACATACACACACGCACACACATATTTTGGCAGGTGTGATCAAAGCTCGTGTCATCAGAAGAAAACAATTGCTGGATTTCCTACATTCACTGAATTTAGTTCAAGCCATGTAAAGTAAAGTACGCATGCATGATCTCTAAATTCATTCTGGAATTATCTTTTCACCATGCTGTTTGGGTAGACCAGACCAAGCCTATGTACATGTTCAAAGCCAAATTACAACAGAGAATACCCACAATATCTCACACAGGAGGCTGTTCTTTTCTATTTTCTGACCTTAAACATAACCTTTTATTCTGTTGAGCTAAAGGTAGAGCTCAAACTTGTTAGCAGTAGATATTTTCATTTTAATTTATTCAGAACAAGGACCTGGAGGTGCAGATCTGTAAAGTGAAGAGTGCCATTTGAGAACTAGATTCTATCAAGGACTTAAAATCTCAATCCCATGACAAGTTGAAGGCTTTTTTATCCTTCATGAATGAAACTCAGGATATCTGTAATTCTTCCAAGAACACTTCTTTCTATGACACAGCTATTTTGTAACTCCCCCCAAATCTTTATTTCAGCACCTCAACTTTAAGATTCTATCACAATTAATATAACAGCAAAGCATCATATGGAAAGCACGTGTTTTCAGTGTCATAAGTTTGCTGAAGAGTCTATTCCCCTTTACACAATTTGTTATGCCCTAAGCCAAGATGTTTTAACAGAATGAAAATTAAACTTTGATTATTTTATTATAGACAGGAGACTTTGAACTAGTTTGCTTAATCCTGTACTGTTCTGTACTAGTATATGCAAGTTGTTTATCAAGGCAGATCATGTTTTATGAAACAAAATTAAACTTTCTTTTCTTTAAAAATATTGATTTGATATATTACCTTTTCTAATGGGATTTCAGCTTTATCATTGCTGTTTCTAGAGCAACATATTTATATCTAGGGAGCAGCTACAGAATTATTTAATTAAGATTAATTTAAAATCCTTTCATTTACTCTCCAGACCCAAAAACAGTGGATGTATATAAACAAAAGGGAAAGTTGAAAATCAGAAGTTTAATTCTTTAATGAGTTAAAGAAACAAAACAAAACAAAACAAAATTGAGATATAACGCAAAAAAAGTCCCAACAAACTCGCCTTTCACTGCCTTTTTTTGTTATACCAAAATTATTGTACTCTACTTTTCAACATTACAAATATTGCCTGTATATCTGGGCATACAGGATTGTCATCCTTATTGCTTATAAGGCCTCTTGGATTTTCCTCCCTGTTTTCTGCCATTCCCCTGACTCATCTACTTACCTCTCTGAGCTACTTGGATTTATAGAAGAGAGAGAAGAAAAAGACATGCTGAAATAAAGAAATTAACAGAAGGAAAAAAATAAAGAAAGAAAGAACAAGAGCAACTGCTTGTGAGCCAGAAGAATAATTACATTCCACTTTCAGTCTTGGCAGGTGACTTGCTTCATAACAAAGGTTAGTTGCATAACCTTTCCTCTAAATAAGCTTAACTGTGTGTAAAATAGAGGCATATGAAAGCACTGGATGTGTTATTATAATTTACTGACATGTACAGACCACTTTGAGGTAAATAATTAGGTCTATTCTAAAGAAAAAATGAACTAATGTCAAATACTTCATATCCAGTCTGTACATCGATGTCTCCTTGAAATACTTTGTCTAAACCACACATTGAACAGACAGCTGAAATGCAGATAAGGCATAGGAAAAATGAAGGTCTTTATAATATGCACAAGGACAGGGCATGTGAATGTGTCTTTAATGGAATTAAGGAGAAGAGTAAAAAATCATGTCTGTTGTAAATTGATTCAGTTGTACTTAGCAAAGGAAAAGTTTCTATGGTTTCAGAAAAACTTCAAATGGTACTACAAAAAGAAGCTGAGAGCATTGGGGTATTTTCAGCAATACAACATTGCCCATATGGATAAGACATTTATCTTATGGTCTTATAAGTTTATACCTCCTTGCGACAAATAAAATAGTTAAAGATAGCATGACATATCTGACCTTTTTTTCTTACTGCTTCTATGTTAATGTAAACCTTTAGGCAATCAACACAGGCTCTGCAATCAAGCCTGTATTGGTTTTATTCTGCTTTCTAAATATAATCCTTTGTGGCAAGGATTTTGGCCATAAGTTTAAGAGTTACAGTAGTCAGAAAAAGTCGTTCTTTTAAATAAAGTTTCATACTTTTATTGCATCTGTTCATAGAAATTTGACAATGCATCTTCAGGGGAGCCCCCATACAACCTGTCTCAACCCCTAAAGGTAATCAACACATTATCCAACATGAGTGCTGAGAGAATGCCGCACCTGACATTTCACAGGGGTGTGGGTGTTCTCTATCTTATCTCACAGAAATTCTTAGTGCAAAAGAGAAAAAATGATGAGTAAGAAATTAAAATCATTGCTTCTGTTTTTCTTATCTTCCCACTGACTGCCTATGCTTTACATATTCTGGAACACTCCCTAAAATATTTCCAATTAATAAAGAAAAAAAAGGAAGTGTCGTATCTTGTATCTTTCATTGGTACAGTCTGCCTTCAGCCTCCCTCAGTTCCAGACTGTCTTAAGATGATTTCCAAGTATTTATCTTCCCATTCTTTTTTGAAAGGTATCTTATCTTCATATAATTCAAAACAAGAGGAGAAAAAAAATTGTATGAAGAGGAAAATAATTGTACATCTATCTAGACAAAAAGTCTCTATTATGGTTTCTTCCAGGTTTGGGATCAGAGGGCTCCCATTCAGACCCAGGAAAGGAAAAAGCAGGAAAGGATGGCCAGATTTTCCATATACTGATATCACTGCTCATTGCAAGTACCAGATCATGTTTTGTGACAAAATATTACATTTCTATGACAAAATTCTATAATAGTACTTTTATTATATTATATTAGCTATACTAGTAGAATAACAACACACAATGATGACTATAATAATTACAAAAATAAGTACAATAATAAAATTCTGTCCTGAATAGTTACATAAGGAAGTTATTTTCCCCAAGTATTGTGAGAATTTTTTCTAAGCATTATGTTGACGTTTGAAATATAGCTGTAAAAAGAGCAATGTGATGGCATTTAAGGAAAAGGCCAAAGAAAATGGAGTTTTCTTTGTGATCTTTAAGTTACTGCTATGCTAAATTTATGTCTCTTCAAGAGAACTGATTGCAGCTTCTTTAATAAAACAAAAAGAAAATTCTCTTTTTGTGATAGAAATAAGGTGGGTTCAGAGCACCAACTCTTTGGTTCACCCATTGAGGACCAGCAGTTTTATAGAAAATGTAGTTAGAATTAAACAAGACTACAAGCCTGTGAGATAAATGAGATACATTCTGAGATATAAAAACATTTGAGCATTTCTCCATTTGCAGAGGAATAGTTCCTAATATACAGAAAATTCCCTGAACTCTGGGGACATTTCCATTTGCTTTAATCTGGTTTGGTTCTTTGAAAGAGTTTTGAGATGAGTTTGAACTATTCTGAATAAATCAGTAAAGGAAGAAATATTTTTCTGCATAGAAGAGGGACTTTTTTGTCATTTGTATCATAAAGATACTGTACCATGTCTTTCTTTTCAGAAGAATTTCATGGGTTCCTGTACCTCATCAGAACAAATAAGAAGGATGTACATTTGTTTTAATTATATTGAGATTAGGCTTCAGTGAAATAGAAAAAAAAAGAAAAATGAGTGGGATATGAAAATGTGATCTGAATGATTACATTTTAACTGTGAAATAAATTGAGCAGCAATGCAAGCAATGTAAAGTACTCAGTGAAAAGCATCAAACCATGAATACTTTCAAACCAAGGTGACAGATTAAAAAAAAAAAAAAAAAAGAGAAAATGGAAAGTTGAATTTGATAGGAAAGTCTATTTTTAAAGTAAGATGGAAGGTCAGACCCTCAGGTTGATTTTTCTAGTATTTTTTTATAGGAGTTTTGTAAGCAGTTACACTTAGTGCAACCAGCTGCCTTGTGCGTTTAGGATAAAAATGAATGAATTTCAAGCCTATACTGTAAGTTGACTTTGGTTTTTTCATCGTTTTAAGGTTTGGGGGGTGGTGGTGTTGTTTATTCATTTTGCCTTGTTTGTTTGGGGTATTTTTACCTCTTAAGTATTAAAATATAACACCAAGGCTACTGGGATATGTTGCTTTAAGAAAGCATTGTCAACTTCTCTAAATTCCTGGATAGGAACAGTACCACACTGATCATAGCTCTAATTCTGGTATCTTCTTTTTATGTCTGTGATTATATTATCATACAAATGAGTAAGAATTTTGTACAGTGTCATAAAATCATAGATCCTCTTGAACAGGTCCATTTCCTTCCTGTGCTGGGAGCCCAGAGCTGGATGCAGTGTTCCAGGAGGGGTCTCACCAGAGCAGAGCAGAGGGGCAGAATCCTCTCCCTCGCCCTGCTGCCCACGCTGCTTTGGATGCAGCCCAGGATCCCACTGGCTTTCTGGGCTGTGAGTGCAAGCGGTATTGGCTCATGTCCAGCTTTTCATTCATGAGTCCTCAAGACCTTCTCAGCAGGGCTGCTCTCAGTGACTTTTCCCAATCTGCACTCATATCTCATGTTCTTCCAACCCAGGATGAGCAACTTTCACTTGTCATTGTTGAACTTTATGAGGTTCTTGTGGACTCACTTCTCCAGCTTCTCCGGGCCCCTCTCAATGGCATCCCTTCCTTCTCTTGTATTAACTGCACCACTCATCTTCATGTCCTCTGCAAATTTGCTGAGGGTGGACTCAATCTCACTGTGTCACTGATAAAGCTATTAAAGAGCATCATTCCAAGACAGAGCCATCGTCATTACTTTCCACTTTGCAATTCCTGTTCTTAGAATTTGACTGTGCTTCTGCTGCATTCATTTATTGATGCTCCTTAAGCAGGTAATAGGAAGGTTCTAGCTCAGGGAACAGGCAAAATTCGTACAGTTATAGAATCAAAGAACAGGCTAAATTGGAAGAGATCTCAAAAGGTCATCTGATCAAACTTTCGTGGCAAAGAAAGGATGGATAATATTTTCTAGTACACTTTCCATTTGCATCTTGCAAACCTCCAGCGGTAGGGAATCTGTCACCTGCCTTAGAAGGTTCTTTCAGTGAATGATTTTTCTACTGTAAAAAAATTCTTTCTTATTGTCGCTGTTGGGGCAGCCACGACACAAACAGACAGTGCCTTGGACAAGGGCAAAAAGCTGTTTATTCAGGAAGCAGTCTCTTTTTATACACATATGTATGTTATCATTCATGTTACATATTCATTGGCTGCTAAATTACTACAATAGATTAATTGGCTATATTGACTACAATATACTACCATTGGACCCCTGTAGCGTAAGTGTAGAAGCATTCAGAAAAATAACAGGTGCAGATATGTTGCTGTTTTTCTCCTTCTATTGTTTAGATTACTTGCTTCTGTTGATACTACATTTTCATGGGTAGAAACTCATTGTTTTTCTTCTCAGAGGCTTTTCTCATGAATAGAAGCTAACCATATCCAAATTAAGATCTGTGAAGCCTTCAGGCTAGCTGTCGGCCTCAACATCTTATGATGAGTTGAAACCTCTCCCAGGACAAGCTGTCTTGTCTTCTTTGCATGGTTCCTTGGGAAGAGGGAGCCTTTAATCTCTGTAGCTGCCTCTTACATACTGGATTACTGTGATGAGCTTCCCCTGAGTCTGTTAGACTCTAGGGAGAAGAAACCTATCTCCTTCAGCCTTTTGTTATAGAATAGGTTTTATAGCCTTTTGATAATCTTTATGGCCTCCCCTTGGACCCACAGTCTCTCTGTGTCTTTCTTGAGTTATGAGGACCAGAACTGGAGGCAGTACTCCAGATGCAGCCTGATGAGCACTGAGTGGAGTGGGATGAATGCATCTCTATTTCTGCTAGTAATGTCCCTCTGGATACAGACAAGGATCTGACTTGCCTTTGTTGTTGCAGTGGCATGCTGCTAACTAATGTTCAGCTGGCTGTTCACCAGGTTGCCCATGTCCCGCTCAGGAATACAGCTTTCCAGCCACACAGCTCCTAGTTTGCACTGAGCTGTTTGGCTTCTTTTTCCCAGCCTCAGGATTCTCCACTTACCTTTGCTAAACTTCATGTAGCTTGTGTTAGCCCCCTCTTCCAACTTGCCCAGGTTTATCTGTAAGATAATTCATCCTTCAGATATATCTACCCCACCAGTCACTTCAGTGTCATCAGTAAACTTCCTGAAGGTGCTTTTATTTCCATCATCCAGATCAGTATGAATTTACCCCTCATCTTGTAGGCCAAACATCTGATCTGTAATTTGACAGTTTGCCCAGTGAAGACTGTGGGAAAGTGCCTCAGGCGCTTTGCTGGGGTCCAGATAAACAGCATCCAGTACTCTCTCCTTGTCCATGCAAGACATTATCTTGTTGTAGAAGGTGATCTACAGCACCTCTGTAAATACGTGCTGGTGTTTCTTCATCAGCACTTGTGGTTTTGTTTATAGTAGTTTTTAGAAGGACACATTTCATTGCTTTCCTGGGGATAGTGGTGAAACTAATGAGTCTGTAATTTGCTAAGTCCTTTTTTGTGTCCTTCTTGTAGGTGGATGTGACATTTGCCCTCTAGTCATCAGGAAATCTAGGCTAGTCCCCTGACCCCCACAACATTCCAAGTGCTATAGACAGTGCCATTGCAATACTGCCAAACTCTTCTATTAACACCCTGGGGTGAATTCTGTGCAGAACAATGGCTTTGTGTGGGTTCAGCCCTTGCAAGAAGCTGAAGAGCAGCCCTTCCTCCACTTCTGGTGAGTTCATACATGCATTGTCATAGCTTCTTTATCCTGTTGTATGGAGTCCAGATGTGCTGATAAAGACAGAGAGGTAAAAGAAGAAAAGGTAAAGTTATGAAGAACCTCCGTCTTGTCAGCATTGTTAATAACTAGTCTTAGGACTTTCCCAGATTTCCATAGTGTATAAATCAGATTCGTTTGTGCGGGAACATTCTTCCTAACCTGCCAGGCTTGATGCACAGTTGGGCAAGGGCTGAAGGCCATTTAGACAGCCCAATCCACAGGCTAGTAAGTGGATTCAGTTCAACATTTTCCCTTAGCCTGTTATTGAAACAGTAGAAGATGGGTTAGCAAATTAAAACCAAGCTTTGACAAGTAGTTCTTTCCAAACTACTGAGGGAGTAAGAAATGTGAATTTTAAAAGACAAAATAAATAAAAAAAAAAAAAAAAAAAATCGAAGGCCTAGATTTAGGAAGTTAAAGACACAGAGAAGAACTGAAAGAAACAGTCCAGTCTGGGATTAGGAGGGAGGTGTGGAAAGAAGGTAATTTGCCTTTTATTAAAGAGAGGGAAGGAAAGACACTTGGAAAAATGCTGCACCTAGTAAAACTGAAGAAGTTTGACATTTAAGAGTAGAATATGACGATGTCATCTAAAAAAACGTTGCCAGATGAATACATTCCCAGAAACTCAGTGCAAGGAACTTAGGTAAACATCTATTATAGGAGGGTAAAAGTGATGGAAGTTCCAATAAATGAGCAGATTGTTTTGGAATTTGCTGGTTCTTTCCATGATGAAATAACCAAAGGAGCGTCCAGAACTAACAAGGAAATCACATATATCATTTTGATCATAAATCACATCATTTATGTTGAAAAGAAACATTGGTAGATTGATCTTGAAGAATTTCATAGCTGAATTATATCAGTATTGATTTTTCTGCTTTTGGTTGCAAACAAAGAGTTACACTTGTTTGCCATATGTAAAAGAAGATTGGAGTAATATTAATCTGACCTGTGACATATTTTAGTGGCTAATTTTTGTCTTGACTTTATTGAAGCTACCTCAAACGTTCTTCTTCCTGGTAGAAACTAATAACAGTGACAAAACATCAATACTGACTGTTACCTTTCCTGACTTTATAGCGTAACTAAAACATCCACTCAAATGTTAGCTAGATGGTGTCCCTTTGAATCACCTTAGATGAATATATTAAGAGCTTACCCTTCCCTTGCCAGTGACAATTTTTCCAGTCTGTCTATCAAAAATGCTTCAATTTTAACAAGATGTGTATACCACCTCTGCAAGATGTATCAGTGGATTTGAATTTGCTATAGGTTAAACCTTCTTAAAAAAATCCTTATACAGTCTGTCTGTTTCATAAAAGGCAAGCTGACAGACAAATATTGACTGCAGCCTGGTAAAAGACCTGCACATTTTGCTGATATTGAAAAAATGAACTTTATCCAATGATCTTCAGAGTTAAACCCTCATTGACTTCATATGTTTCATTCAGCTTATGTCAGTATACCTGAAGCAAAAATCCATTGTTAAGTCTGCAAAAATAGCAATATTTTTACTGTTCTGTTTAAGTGACTGCATATTATAAGGCATCTAATTCTTAGTACAGATCCTGTTTTCTGCCACTAGCCATTGGGTGAATGTAGATAAATCTCTAATCTCTCCGTTGTCAGTTTCACCTGAGCCATACAACGCTGTGATGGTACTAGTCCCTTTTTCAAACATGAAGAGCTTTATTCATAAACATATCATGGAAAATTTGAATATGTGCTACACACACAAAAGCTACCACAATAACACTGTCTGATAACAACCTCCCATAATTCTCTGTTCTCCCCATTTTCAAGACTTTCTTTTTACTGTTAGAAAAAGTTATCAGCACGGTGATCTAAATTCTTGGGGGCAGCATGCATCATGTTCCTCTCTGTAAAACTGGACATTTTGTAGTAATTCACTAAAAATACTGACAATAACATATCCATTTCTCCTACCTTCAACTTCTGCAAGTTCTGTTTCAAAATTGTTAGCCATGGGATAGTTTATTAAGACTATTACTTAAACCAGGAAATCCTGAGCCTTGAGTGACAACATAATTTTTCTAAAAGAGCAACAAATTATTATATAAGAAAATATAAAATTCTGGTCTGATTGGCTCCTCTCTACATTACTGTTAATTTAAAATTTATTTACCACATAATAAAACACTAGATAAACCCCTAAATGTTGCTATAGATTGTTTTGGAATGAGCCTATATTAGCTGCTGAGCTTCAGAATATCTGTTTCTAAGGAAAAGAATGGATGTGTTTGTTAATTGATATCTGCTGGAGGATGATATAATTAAGGCAAAAGATAACCAGTGCTGTTCTGGTGCAAGGACAAATGCACAAATTCTTTATTGGAAGAGGTGTTGAACATGCAAGAGAACAGACTGAGAATTCTGTGTTTGCTGTTACCTTGATAATAAACTTGCATCTTCCTGATTTCTCCTTGACTAGCAGGGTACAAGAAGAGTAAGAGAAGGAAACAAGGTAAAAGTGTAGAAGAATAGGGAAAATAGCATTTGCAATCTTTCTCATTCCCAAAGAGTGCTGCCTTTCAGAAGCAGCTTTCTTACGGAATTTTGTTTCTCATATTTTAGTAAAAAATTTCATTGATACAGCTTTTAAATATTAATGGCCCACTTTTTTCCTGCATCCTTGTATTTCTGTAGCAGTTTTAGAAGTAGTACTAGTGTAGTCCTGTCTCACAGGGTTTCCCAAATCTTGGGAAAGCCAAAAGGCGGAGAGATTATAAACTAAACTTACAAATACATTTCTGTTCCTAAAGACAGAGAGAGACACCTTGGATGGGCTTTCCAAACTTGTAATAATGATGTGTGTCAGCTGTGTAATGGAGTGTGACATTCTTGCAACTACTGTAACATGAAGCTGCCTTGCCAGACATGCTAGAAATTATTCCAAGTTTAGAAACTAATTGCTTAGAATATATAGAGGAAAATGATAAAAATACTGTAAGTTATTTTGAAACTGAAAAACAAGCAGGGCCCAAACCTCCCTGCCAGTATATTGTACCCCCAAGAGATACAGACTGGACAGAGCTCCTTCCTGTATCAGACAATGCCATTTTGCAGGAGGTGAAGATCAGCTCTTCTCCTGCTGTGATGTACCCACAACTGCAATTCTGCTGTGAAGCTGAAAACAAAACCATGAGGGCTACAGGTATTTTATTGATGTTATTAACACACAAAGGTGACTACACAGGCTTAGGCCACAGTTCACAAACAGCCAGGACTCATTGATGTCTGGATGTCTATCTCTGGTTTGAGAATTCAGGTTGATTTTTTAGTCTGTTTCACTGTAAGAAACTTGGACATCGCCTGAACTGAGTCCCTTTCTTAAGTGAAAGATTTGTTTAAGCTTATCCTATTTCTGAGAGATATTTTACTAATATTATGAGCACATGATTCTGTGAACATAAGTTTTCGTTGTGGAGTTGTTTTCCTTCACAAACCTTATTCTTATGGTAATACATGATACTTGAGGGCTGGGAGGAAGTTAACCAGTATTAGTAAAAAGACGCCAAAACAGATATTGGTCATGGTGTACCAAATATTTGATGTACCAAAACCATAACAGTATTTGTGTGAGTTCTAGTTTAGCCAGAACACAATTAAAGTAGAGAAAAATTTCTACTTTATCTCTTTTTCTCTTGGAGATAAAGGCAGAGATGAAATCTACAGCTTCTTATACACCAGGCATTCAACTGAGCTCCCATCTACCAGACTATCACCAAAACAAAACAAAACAAAACAAAACAAAACAAAAAAA